>JADRCC010575280.1:0-13153 GCA_019843855.1 Hylomyscus alleni
GGAGTAATTTCACATTTAAGAAAGATACTTGATTTCAGAATTGCAGCTGTTGATCCTAACTAAAAAAGTCACCCCTGCTCTCCCAAGAGCAGACCTGATTGATGACACATTTGACATAGATTTTAGGTCAAGTAAAGAGAGTGTTTAGAACTATATATTCTGACTTGGGTGGGATTAAATAAGGGCGATTTCCATGTCCATGTTTGAGTCTATCGCATTTATATATTCCCCCCTATTTTTGCTGGGCTGTGACTCCCTGTGGGTGTACAGATGGTAATATTCTCATACAGAGCACCCCAAGAAGGTCACATGCTTTGCATCCATGGCAATTAGCTCTCTTTTTTAAAATGGAAAATGTCACTAAGTTCTTGAATAATTCAAGAGTGGCAGTCACAATACAGTGTCCCTTTTGGGGGTCTTTATGGTGCAAATGACAAAAGCAAGCCAACGCTATCAGTAAGAGTAGATCTGAAGTTTACAATGTAGCTCTATTTAGTGTGACAGGAAAATTAAATTACAGGAGGCACTCATTCATTGTCACCCGTTAACAGGCTTGGGAAAATTGTGGATCCCCAGGGGCAAATCACTGACAACATAGGAGGGAACTGAAAATATTTCATTTTAATTGGCTGCTGTTTCCTTTGCCTGGCTTTGGAAACACACACGCGAGCAGCGATCTGCGCAACTCTCTCTGGAAAAGGATTCCGAGTCTCCTTAACTGGAACTTACAGGGTCTGCCAGGAGCCTCGGGGCTGGCTTCTGGGTGCAGTGGCTGAGTTCTGCACCGTTGGGGTTCCTGAAAAAGAAATAGACTGGCAGGTTTCAAGTAAAACCACTGCAGCCCACAGCAGGACAGGAATTATCATCCTGTAATGGGGATGGGGGCTGCCCCCACAAACCACCTGGTCTGGCACAGGCCTCCAAATTCCTCTAGAGGAGAAAAAAATCAGATTGCCATTAGAGACCCTAGTCTAGAGCCAAGGCTGCTTGGGCCCAGAGTGTAGAACCTCAGAGGTCACCAAATAATAAAAAAAGTTTTTCTTACCCTAGCACAGCCGGGCCACTGTGAGGGTCCTCAGAACCCTCGGCTAGAACCCAGGTAGGTGAACGTGGCTACCTTGGTCTGGCTCACTCTTGGCCCAAGGCTGTCTCTGAATTCTGCTGACCTTGGCATCTGAAGCAGACCTCCAAGCTTGGTTTCCCCAGAGACCCAAAGACTTGGGGGAGGGGTGGGAGAGAAGTAAAGCGTTGTGCGGGCTGTGGGGGCAGTGGAGTAGATCTGGGCTCTCCCAGCTGGTTATCAGACTGTCAAAGCTGGGATCCCCACATTCTAGAACTTGGATTACTGGACCAAAGGGCACCCCTCTCACCTGCTGTCCTTGTTTCTCTGGGTCTTCTATTTACCCCTCCCCCAACACTTGGCGGGCTTTTCTCTTTTTGTTTGGCCCTGCAGTGTCCCTCTATGAGAGCAGAGCGGGGAGAAGCGTTACACCTGAGCCCGCGGACTCTCGGATGCTTTGCCTCGGCTCTGCACCTAGCGGTCTGCGAAGTGGAAACGCCTGGGGCAATAGGGGCGGCTCCGCTCGGCAGTCCACAGTTCCCGAATCCTGGCTCGCTGCATTCGAGTTGCTCGGCTTCTAAAGCCCAGGTTCCCTGCACCCACCAAGCACCTAGAACGCGCCCGCCAGTGGGTGACCGCAATTAGCTAAGATCTAAATGCGAATCGGGGATGCAGAAGGGGGCTTGATTTTAGGGACGCAGACACATGGCTAACCGAGGGCAATTTGATATTTAAGAAAAGAGATATTTTGGGAAAACAAAGTGTGATTTGTTGTTAACAGTGACGGTTTGTACCTCAGCGTGAACGTTATTTCCTGGTAGAACTAAACAATGAGTCCATGGAAATGGTAGACAACAGTGAGAGGGCAATTTAAACACTGTCCGTTTGGGGGTTTTTTGTTTTGTTTTGTTTTTAATAGTGCTTCTATTTAAGCAAACATTCTGGAGCTCCTGGGCACTATAATTCCACAGGCAATTTTCTCTGCTTTTAATTTGATTTGCATTTTTCAACTCTGATAGTATTCAATTTCATGGCTGAATACACATGTAAACACCAATAGGTTGTGGTTTTTTGCTGCTCGCACCAAACAGAACTTCTGCCGCTTGTCTCGGTGTCATGGGAGTTTACTGCATGGGTTTTTAAATATCAGCAAATTTCCCCTAAATTATTTTGCAAAGCGTAGCATGGCCTTGCCTGGGTTTCGGGGGTGTCTGGCCAGTAAATGTAGGTCCTGCATATCAGTACAGGAAAGGTTCAGGAAAGCCACCACACAACCCCAACCAGAAGGAAGGCGGAAAAGAAAACGAATCCCCCTCCCATAGATAACATTAGTGGTTTTGTCAAGAAACATTTCAATGCTGTAAAAAGTAACAAATAAATATGCCCCCTCCAGCAATGTCTCACTGTAGTTTTCTAGCTCGAGAAAGACAAGTATTAAGAAATAGTTCTAAAAAGTTTTGCAAGAATGGTTTGGTTACCACCATTGATCTGTTGGTCAAACATGCAATTAAGAAAAAGATATAAAATGAAGCAGCAGCGTAATTCGTTTTATTCATATCGAAAGTATCTAGTGCTTGTTGCCAGTGACACTGAGACTAGAATGCTACCACATTCTATACTGATGTGACAGTGACACCAAACAGCAAGTGTGAAGGCAGCCAAGCCTTTCTTCTCTGTATTCCTTTAGATATACTATATTCCAGACACAAGAAAAGAAATAGTTGAAAACCATCGAACATATCAGATAGATCTGCACAAAATGTTAAAATTCCAAATGCATTTTTGTAACTTCTTTGAAAACCATACTTTAAAAAGAAAAGAGGAAAGAAATTTGATGTTTTGGTTTTTCTAGGGCTACTTTAAATTTAAAAACTGTTATATCAGAGGCTACTCTTCTATTTTTCTAAACATAATATATTGCTTTTATTTTATTACAGTTGTGGGGATTGAACCCAGGGCCTTCCCCATGCTAGCAAGCACTCTACCAACTTAGCTACACCCTAAGCCTCCTCCTCACTCATATATTTGTATATATACTTGTTGTCCATTGCTGTGAAACACACCAGACTGTAAAACTGCTTCTAGTTTAAGTTCTAGGAATACAAGTTGAAAATGTTATTTTACTTTTATTTTTAATTAGTCATATCATGGGCAAGGTTAACTTTTTTTAAAAAAAAAATAATTTTTAAAAATCTGGGATTTTATCATCCTGGGAAGAACTGATTTAAAACTGATGAGACTTGAAGGTGCTTTTGCTTATGGCTTGCTAATTATATCAACCCATGAATAAAGTTGAGGGGATCTAATTTGAAAAGTATCTTTTATCCTGCATACGGAGGCTAGAAAAATATGAGAAGAATTCCATTTTATTATGCCAATCTCGAAGGAGAAAGCTTACAAATTTAACAAAAACAAACATTAAAAAAAAAAAAAACACCACTCTTTCCAGGCTAACTGTGCATAGGTGAGGGAAGCTCACACACTTCGTTGTCTTGAAGCATAATTATTGAATTTTAAGTTATAATCCTTTAGGGCTTGTACTAATTTTTTATATTGCTCTGGTTGGCTGGCAATTACATCTACTTTACACAAACAGATGGCAGTGTGTCCGCCTCCCCAGCACGATCCCTTCTGGCAAGCCTAAGGTGGAGCAGGAAGGGACAGCCCCAGATAACAGTGTCTATTCAGATACTTGCTGATGGTTGGCAATATTGAGCATCAAACACCCCCCCCATTTCCATTTGTAACTGAGGCGTAAATGGGATTCTGTTAAGTATTAAAATGCAATGCTCAGAATGATGTTGCTATGTTTTATCTTCCCCACTCCCCCAAATAATCTGATTGGAAGACCCAAGGTTGGCTTGTTCAAATACAATGGGGACTATAGATGTAACCCCCCCCCCAATTTTGTTCTGCAACAAGGTTATCAAAAGCCAATCTTGAAAACGCTGCTGGACCTAGGATGGAGGGAGGAGATAGAGAGGGACCTAGAAAGCCCAGCCAGTATTTTAGCCAGGTAAAGACTTACAGAGGTTGCAGAATAGACAGTGCAAATGAGGCATGTTCCTTTCAGACTGATGGTCTTGTGAACCGTTAGTGATGCGGGTCTTAAGATGAAGGTTGACTACCCCCTCAGATACCAGGGTGCTGGAAGGAGAGTTAACTAAACGTGATGTAAAGTAAAGGGAGTATGCTCTAGCTGTAAAAGAGAGAGTAAAAAGGGAGAGGAGAGAGGGAAGGAGGGAGGGAGGGAGGGAAGGAAGGAGGGGAGGAGAGAGAAAGGAGGGAAGGGGGAGAGGGGAAAGAAGAGAGATGGAGAGATGGGGCGGCAGAGTGGAGGAGGATGAGACCAAATGTCTTCCAGGGAGAAGTTCTGTAGTTACTGTGAGTTGAATATATCCAGCTACGACAAAATCTAAACAGTGTTTTCTACTATCAGTGAGGGGATTGGCTTGGAGTCTAGGGTTGATCTCTCTAAATAAGCCTGCTAGTCTGACAACTACAGGCGAATACCCGAATTCAGCTCTCTGCCAGAGATCTTGCTGGATGCTAGGGGAAGATAGCACTCAGCTTGCTCAGAGCTCTGGGAAGGGGAAGCTTGAGGAGGATTTAATCGCCTGCCTGGGTGAACGGAAATGTCCTCTTAAAGCGAAGAAATCAAGAGAGATTGGCCTTTAATCGCCAACTTCTGCTAGTAAGAGAGGGGTGTTAATTAAAACCTAAGAGAGCAAAGTACAGATGAGGTACCCTTCCCACACTCCTTCACGGCATGATCAGTCCACAAACGGCATCTTCTCTGTTCTCACTGTCTTCAGAAGGCTCTATTTATATGGATCTAATATTCCCATCTTAATCTATGACATCAGATTGTCCATTTAGAGAGAGAAGTATGGTCGATTGTTCATCTCCAAAAAGCTGGCCATGACTGTCCATGGCTTACATGACTGTCCTGTAAGGGTCTCCCAAAATGCCACAATAGAGGAGAGGAAGACTGAAGACATGGCAAGAGAAGAAAGAGGTGGTGGGGGGGGAGAGATCCCTGTCTAGAGGAGTGAGAGCACCACCCAGTTCCACCCTGTGTCCACAGATCTGGTGCAAGCAGGTTCTAAATCCTCAGCACGAGGAGTACCCACATGCTGTCCAGTAGCGTGCTACCTGCTGGTTCCTTGCTGACAACAGGCCCCTACATTGCAGGGCCACTTCTTCCCTCCTTGTAGTTAGTTGTATGCCATTGCTACCAGGCCAGCATCTGGGGGCTTGAGCAGGGAAGTGGGTGTTTATTAGATCTGAATTTGTATGTAAGTCCGGAGGAAGACAAGTGCTGTGGGGGCAGGGGTCGTGCTTCTCTGTCAGCTGGGCAGGACCCAATGTGGGTGATGCATAAAATATGCCTCTGTTGTCACCCGTGTCATCACATCACAACAGGTGCAGGTCAGGGGGAGGTCAGAAGTAAGAGTGGCTTTGAACAGTCCTGGTCCTTGCTGTCAAAAATCTCCTGGCAGAGGATAAGGCTGGCAGCGGAGAAGCCACACTTCTGAAATAATTTGCCAGTGTGGGTTGTTTTAAGTCCTCACGCCTGCCAGTGGTCTCTGCCCCTGACATTTTCCTTTTCTCTGGCATTTTGTCTTTCTAATCACAATTCAAGAATCATCTATCTAGCTGCAGATTCTCTTGCTGTCATCGCCTTTCCTGCCTCATCCAGCTGTCCCAGAGTTAGGTGCAAAGAAAACAAAGCCCAGACCTGGTTGGCTTTGAAGAACTGATCCTGTTTTTAAAAAAAACTAGTAAGTGTAACCTGGGACGCTCCTACCCTAACTAGGACAAGTGGTAGCATCTTTGCTGTCGTGTCCCATGGTCCCCAAGATTTATTTTCCCTCCTTCCTTCCAAACTTCCCCTTCAGAAAATCTCTTCTCTTTGGAGACTGCAGTGTTCTGGTAAAATAGGCTCTCTACTGCTTTGGAGCTGGGGGGTCTCCAAGCATTGTGATGGTCCAAAGCTTTGGGAGGTGGAAAGATTACTGAAGCGAAATGCAAATCACCTGCCTTTTGAGAAAGTGGAGAGGCCAGTGCTGAGGGAGTTCTGAACTCTAAACCCCAAGAGTGTCCGTTACTCCAGGATTCTGACTTCTGGGAGACTACCACACATCACAGGGTGTGTGGCAAATGGAAAGCTCCATGCAATAGGGGTGGGACTGAATAGGGAAATGAAGAAGCAAGATGGGGGTGACATAGTTTGGGCGGTGACAGTGAGAAACAGCATGGTGACATGACAAAGGGGAGGGATTCCTGCCAAGGAATGGGCTTCAGGGAAGTCGAGGAAGGCGGCAAAATTTCTCAGCCACCAAGACATAGAGAGGAAACTACAATTTCTTTCAGTGTGTGGATTGCTCAGCGATGTAGATCAGAACAGCAAGAGAAATGGAAAGCACTTGGTGATGTCAGTCTTACTTTAGTAGAACTGTATGGTTTTTTTTTTTTTTGAAGATGAAGTACTATATTATATTTCTATATTATATTTCTTCTCTCTGCCCCACGCTGGAAGTGGAACCCAAAGCCTCATGTTGGGCAACCACTCTTATTGCTCGGCTATACCCTCTAACTTGTATTTCTTTGTTAAAGATGCTTCTTACCCCCATACAGAACTCTGTACGGCCCAGGTCCTGCTCCTACCCCTGTTCCTTCATAGAAAATGCTATCTTTTCCTCTGTTTTCTCCAATTCTCCACCCATCCTCCTCATGCCTCTGCTTCTTCCTAGCCTTTCCTCCCAAATCCCAAAACTATATTCTATATTTTTAAGGACCGCACATTTAACATTCGTGATTTCAAATTAAGAAATCAGTGCTTTCCTTTACACAAGCAAGCAATGGGCAAGAGAACCCATTTTATAACTCTGTCTGATTTGTAAGTGTAGATTATATTTCTAAGGAGCTAGCAAGTTCACAGTCACACAGACAATTCATTCTATTTTGGTCTCGATAACTCCTGGTCAAACAGCCCCCAAACTTCTCTGCATGTTCTTGAAGCTTTCTTATTGTTTTCAAATAAATGAACCTGTGGGGAAAAAACCTATTTATATATGGAGAAATAATATGGTTCTGAACCATTTAGGCATAGATGAGCAGAATCACAAATGCAAGTTGAACTTAAAAGCAAGATAAGGCTCATTCCAAAATTCCAGTGTAAGCAGTGAAGCCCTGGTGAATGAATTAAACCCGGACTTCCTCTTTACACAGGTTTGTGTTGCTGACATTTCCCGTCTGGCTAAAAATGTGTTAAGTCAAAAATAGTGTTGCTGGAGTCCTTACCTGACTTTGCTGGGGGGCATTTGGTAACCAGCAAAACGGAGTTAAATCCAGGCATGAAATTAACTTCATTTGTGATGTTTTTTTTTTTTTAGCACTCCTAGCTATCTGATGCCTTATCTAACAGTGAAATGAAACCCTCGAGCATATACTCATGCACACACAAACACACACACACATACACACACATCACAAACACACAGCAGGTGGGTAGTAGATTTTTAGTGTGAATCCAGGTGTTCTTCATGTGGCTGTCACAATGATGTCTCAGAGTTGAGATGAACTGACTCTGACTTAAAATTAAACATGCCACTCTAAAGACAAGCTGGAAAACCACCTCTGCTCTCTTCACCTATCCAGAGAGACTGTCCTTGAAGAATTTGCAAGAAGAGCTGGACTGGGCCCCAAGGGCACAGGGGGGAGGGGGAGGGGAGTGGAGGCATCACTTCCAGTCTGGAGATAGGGACCGGGGAAGGAATTACAGCTTGTAAAATAAGCCTCCATCAGTCTCCCAGGAGACAGCCAGCTTCTACTTGGGTGTTCCCTGCTTGTTAGCCTCCGTCATAATTGGTCTTTCCTCCCATCCCACGTTGTTGGTTTTCTGTGTGTGGCTTTTGGTGTGAGCGTGTTAGGTCATCAACAAATACAATGAGAGGAGGGAGCTAGAGAGACACACATGATTGTTTTAAAGAAGAAAAGAAAAGGGATAAGAGAGTGGGCAGGAAGGCTGTGAGCAGAATGGGGAAGATGCCCCGGGGTTTAGGCTTCCGAGGCAACCCCTGGAGTGACTGAGAGTATGGGAGTTTTGTGGAAAAGAGCCTAGGCCCACTAGGAGCTAGAGCCCTACGGAGCTCTGTTAGGGACACATCAGGTCCTTATCCATTTTCTCTGCTCTGATACAGAGATGCCTATCTAGAGCAGGCATTTCTCAAATTATTATTATTTTTTAAATCCTAAGCTGGTATTTATGTTTGGGAAGGCAGGACACAGGCAAGTGGAGACCAAGTCCTCAAAAGCAGGCAGAAGCTCTCGGGTGGGTCAGGCACAAAGGGCTCTCCACCTTTCTCCTTCCACATCTGATATTTCCCTCCATCCTGTGTCCTTCCCACACCCCATGGAGGAAAACCTGTCCTAGGGTGAGATGATGTTTAAAAAAGAAGAAAGGAACAAAGGAAAAAAAGAAAAAGAAAACATTATTTGGAGTCTAGTCTAAGGCCACTTCAGAGAGAGAGAATGAGAGAGAGAGAGAGAGAGAGAGAGAGAGAGAGAGAGAGAGAGAGAGAGAGAGAGAGAGAGGTGCCTTCTTAGTCTAGAAAGCTAGATACAGCTTTTTGCTCAAAGAGGGTGGATAGAATAGGTCCTGAGACTTTGCCATCTCTGCTTACTGTCAAAAACAAAACAACTACAAAAACCTGCTAGACATAGCAAGGCAGTGGCCAGAAGAAATTACATCGAGTTGCAAACTTTTGGTGCCTAGTCCTTTTTAAATTCCATTTCACTAGAGCACCCCTGGCTGGCCTTGGTTGCTATGGTTCCGCAGCCAGAGCCAGGTCACCCCTGCCTCAACAGACACCTCAGGTGTGCATCTTTGTTCCTTTGCCACTACAGTCGGGTTGGGCCTCCTAGGGTGAGTTTTTTATTTTGAGGGGTGGCGGTGTCTGTCCTGTGAAGCAGAACTTGAGGCCTATGTGTGGATCTTAGCCATTCTGGCTGCAGAGCACCTCTGGGTTCACAATAGCTGGAGAAATAGAGGCATCCTTGGCATTCCCTTTGTTACATACCGTTATTTTGCAGGAGGAGAACAGGATCAGTCAGGGGGTCCTTGCTTTTGCAAGGTCTTCCGACCTGCTCCTCCAGAGAGGGAGCCACCCCCACACCTCAGGCTTACAGACTTAGGGGAAGGAAAAAAAAAAAGACAGGGGCTTCAAGGTATTTCCAGGTACGTCCAGAGGCAAACGCCTTCCCCTATGCCCTATTAAGCCTTATCTCTCGCTCCACCCCCCCCGTGCCCCACTTCCACATTAAAAGCCCCCCAAAGCACAACGGACAGCCTTTTCTGTATAAAGCCGGGAGGAGGAGAGCGATAAAGATCGGGCGTTTAAATTGGCCATTTGAAAGATTACATCTCTTCACCGAGGGTCTTTCTTTCAAAACTCTTCACAGAATTGAGGGGCCATGGCTAGTCCGCACCGGCTCTCAAAGGCCGGGCACCTTTTAATTCTGTCGTAAAGTGGGCTGGGCTAGGTGACCCGGCGCCATCAAAGGCTCGAGGGAAGGCCGTGGGGCGACACTCGTCTAATGACAAGTAATTGACGGATTCGAGGCCTTGCATTACCAGCGGAATGGGGAGGCATTAATTATTTAAAAACGATTAGCTTCGCCTTGCGTCCTGCAGGCTTTCCATCTCGTTCCGGGGAAGGCACCAGCCATGCTAGGCAGAGCCCCAGCTTGGAGCGCTGCGGAGGCGTCCGAGTTGGCTTCTAGTGTCCAGAACATGGGCAAGCAGTCTGGGATACCAGGGCAGCACCACACGGTGTGCCTAGGCCCCACTTTCGAAGATGCCCTCATAGCATTGACCCAGGGGGCTGGTTGGATCATGTCAGCACACTAGGTTCACTATCTGCAGGTGGCAATGCAACCTAGAGTGGATACCAGTTAGGGTGACAGGGGAAACCCACTGGGAGTAGGTTTCTTCCAATGCCTGGCATTTAAGGCAAAGACCCACGGAGAACGCGGGTTTACGAAGTATTTGGCGGGACAGGTAGACAGCAGCAGTAAAGATAGCTTCCTCCCCCCTTTTTCTCCCCCCTCTACAACCACCCAGCGATCCCTGGGCTTTACTCTTATAAGTCAAATCGCCTATCGGTGCGCCACATCTCTGTCTCCAAAGAGATCTTTTCTGAACCCTGTCCTCAGAAGTTTAGGGTACTGTATTTTCAGCAGGCTACAGTGGAAGCTAGTGAGGCGAGGTTGGCATCTTCCCGCAGGCAGCGGAAAGAAGCGCGTGAGTCTAGTCTGTCTTCCAAAAGTCCTGTTCTACGACCCCTACACGCGCCAAGTGCAACACTCCGGATCACTCCTGAAACAAGGCGGCGCGACTGGGTTGTAATGGGACTGGGATGATAGACGACCCCGCGGCACGCTCTGACTTTCTCTCCAGGGCCCAGCTCGTGACCCCAGTGGCTCTCTGCAACGTAAAAGCCAACGCCGCTTCTTGCGAACGGCAGTGACTCGGCTTTTAGGAAAGGAAGGCGCTTTCCCTTTCCCTGCACGGGGTTGGAGCTACCCTGGTCTGCCGGGATCTGGGAAACAGCACAGAACACACTCGGAGCTGTAAGCTCCCTGCACTCTGTGGCCTCCGCTCCTCCTCCTCCTCCTCCGTATCCCCCCCAGCTTCAAGCACAAACCGGCGGTTCCCGACCCTAGATTGTGAGGCCAAGGGCCCCCTCGTGCTCCCCAGCCCTCGCGCGCCCCAGCTCTTAGGAAACTAGCAGCTCTCTGTTCGAATCTCCAGCAGCAGGGACCAGTCCCGGTTTCTCATCGCCTGGGGAACCAAAATCCGAAACTGCGGGGAGTTTTAAACTCCTAGACTCCTGTTTCTTCTAAGTGGCGGTGCAGTCACGAATTTTCCCACCCCTCTGCAAAAACCCGATTTCCCAACCTCCTGGGTCTCCCTGAGCTGGGTGCACCTCCCAGTCCTCTCAGAGGCACGCGAGCTAGCTCAAGACTGGGGGAGGGTAGACGTGTGGACCCGAGTGGGGGGCGGACTCTGTGCGGGGAGCCCGGGCGTGGCCCCCGAGTGGGTGCGCTCCCTACCTGCGGTGGCCTGCGGGCAGGCGGGCGTCGGAGCGTCCTGCGCTCGGAGGGAGGCGGCGGACTGCTCCCAGCCGAGGCATCCCTGCATTTATTTGAGCTCAAACCGAGCGACTGTTGACTTTAGCACACAAAGCAAAGATTTCACTGCCCGCTAGTTTAAAAATGAATATTTTACCAAGATATCGATCAGCGTTATAAAATTCAGTTAAGTACAATGGGATCCTGGAAAAAAAAAGAATAATAAAGGAGGGGGAGGCAATATAATATCTGTGCAAATTTGCTGAAGTGTGACGTGGCATGAAAAGTTTACCCTCCTGGAATTCGGATCTAGAATGTTTTTTTCGGTTGTTTACTGACTTTGTTTATTCACAGATCACGGTTGCTTAAACCCCAGCGCGAGGAAGGCGGCGAGCAACAGGAAGAAAAAGAGAAGGGGGAGAGCCGCTGCACCCTGCAATGCATCGAGTTGGGGTGGGGGAAGGAATCCCTGAGCTCCTAAACTTGGAACGGGGGGGGGGGGGTGGGGACTGACGTGGGCTGTGAGGAAGACACCAGAAGGACCGAAAAGCCTCGGAGGGCGCTGCTCCCTGACAACCTTTTTATGTATTCGCACAGAACTATATCTTATCGGCAGGGATCAGTGGAGGGGGGCGCACTAAGTAGTTTAAAACGACCCTCGAACAATGGGCGTGCGATAAGAAACATAGCAGGTTAGGGCAGCGCTTTCAGTCTCCATTGTCCCCCACTCGGCCCCCGGCCCTGCCTCTCCGCTCCTTCGCCACGGGAGCCTTTTATGTGATAATGAAACACATTTCAGGCTAGGCTCGCGACGTGTGTGTCCTGGCCCAGCAAAGAGAAGGCCTGATTGCTGGCCTCGGCCTGCGAATCCCTCCTCCTTCGATTTCTCTTCCTTGTGTTCTGAGGAACAATGTGGCTTGTTAAAATGGGATTTTGGAGGTGGGGGTTGGGGAAAGACGCACACGCGCGCGCGCGCGCACACACACACACACACATACACACACACACACACACACTCACTCCTATGAGCAATGGAAGGCCAGACCTGCGGAGGAGGGATGGAGATGAGCAAGGTGGCAGAAAGTGATGAGAGAGGAGGTCTGACTGAGGTTCTTGTGGGACATTCCAGGTTGATATAATTAGACATAGCAAGATGTCCGGGCTAAGCGGGCTAAGCCGGTCGTAGAAACACTTCTGATGGCTCCTTGGGTTTTTAACCAACTTAACTTTTTAATTTTTCTTTCCATGGGAATGATCCCAAAGTAGCACTGCGGGGCGGGAGGGACATCTTTAAGGGCAGGAGATGCAAAGCAGTGTGAGGAGGCTCCTTTTGCAAAACCAAATTCCTCCAGAGTTACCTATCAATTTGGAGAATCTGGAGAAAGGTGGAAATGACTGGTGAGATTTTTTTTGGTGGTGGGGGGGAGGAAGGTCTTTGTATTTTCCTGGAGGCTCACAAAATACCCATTCAGTCCCTAGGCCACAAGCATGGTTTGCCTGAGCTTCCAGAGCTCACAGACAGTTTTGCCATGGCTGGTAAAAGGGAGACACCATTCTTGAAACACTGGGATTTCACTACTTTGAGAGTCACTTGCTAAGCTGCTCAGGGCCCCCTTGCTTACCTCCACACCCCCAGCATAACTTTTAATAGATTTGGAGGTTACCCTTAACTATGCAATTAAAACCAATTCCAGGACAATATCTAAAATGTTTCCCCAGATTAGGTGGCTCATCTTCCCTAGCTTAGCATGGTTTCCCAAAACCCGCAACACCCATCACCTGTGAGAGTGAGACAGGCTGCCCTCCCGGCACAACCTGGAGCCAGGTAGTCTCAGTGCCACAGGAAGGTCGGGGGGTGGGGTGATGTCTCAAGTAGCTGGGCAGGAGCCAGGCACCCAAAATTGGTAAATCCCATCTAGGCTCACAGACTATAAAGGAGGCCCCAGACTAAAAAAA
>JADRCC010575281.1:0-11919 GCA_019843855.1 Hylomyscus alleni
AAAAAAAAAAAGTGCCAAACTGAAAACAAACAGCAAACCCTTTGTCTTTACTTAGGGGCAGTGACACTAAGCCATTAGTGGGGTACCTCACTTGGCTATCACTTTGTTATCTATAAAGAAAACAGAAAAGCCCAAATGCATCCATATGCTGCTTTTTATGATTCTGTTATGGAATCGTGCAACACGCACTGAAGAAGGGGAAACACCCACAGGTTCAGGGTGTGGCTCCGGACGTGGCAGCTTCGAGAATCTGAGAAGTCTGTGGTAGTCTGAATATGCTTGGCCCCTGGGAAGGGGTACTATTAGGAGGTGTGGCCTTGTTGGAGGAAGTGAATAACTGTGTAGGCAGGTGTTGAGATCTCCTAGTGCTCAAGCTCTGCCCAGTATAGAAGAAAGTCTCCTGGCTGCCTTTGGATCAAGATATAGAACTTTCTTTCTTTCTTTCTTTCTTTTTTTTTTTTTTGGTTTTTCGAGACAGGGCTTCTCTGTGTAGCCCTGGCTGTCCTGGTACTCACTCTGTAGACCAGGCTGGCCTCGAACTCAGAAATCCACCTGCCTCTGCCTCCCAAGTGCTGGGATTAAAGGCGTGCGCCACCACCGCCCGGCAAGATATAGAACTTTCAATTCCCTCCCCAGCAACATGTCTGCTTGCACCCAGCCATGCTTCCTGCCATTAATGATAATGACTAACACTCTGAAACTATAAGCCAACCACAATTAAGTGTTGTTCCGGTGGACATGGTGGTCATGTGGTCATTGGTGTCTCTTCACAGCAATGGAAACCTTAAATAACATGAAGTCCCTTTCCTTTCCTTGAGACTTCATTGTTTTCTGTTGTTTTGTTTTGTTTTGTTTTGTTTTGTTTTGTTTTGTTTTTCAGACAGGGTTTCCCCATGTCTGTAGCCCTGGCTGTCCTGGAACTCACTCTGTAGCCTAAGCTAGACTCAAACTCAGAAGTTGGCCTGCCTCTGCCTCCCAGGTGCTGGGATTTAAAGCAAGCACCACCAACCCTAGCACGAGGGGGAAAAAAAATAATAATAAAAAAGGCAAGGTGAAGAAGACAGTCTCTATAACACAGGATCAAATTACAACGCTGACATTTCCTCTTTGTTACCTGCATATTCTGATGCTCAGTCACCCTGCAAGTGCTGTGTGGATTATCTTATTGAACCCTTTCAAATCCCATTTGTACAGGTAGTTAGGCAGAGACCCGTGTGTCGAAAAGTGTTTTGTAAGCCCCATGACTATATGATGTAATACAATGGTGCTTTCTTGGTGGGAAAATAAGAAGATCCAGCTTGAGTTGATTTCTTCCTTATGAGCCCTTGCTCAAAGCTCACAGCCAAAAAGTAGAGACTCTAAGATTTACATTTTGCTCTTTTAATATCAAGGTCTTTGACCTTTCTTCTATACCGAAGGGGTCCTAGTCTGTTGTGAATTATGTAACACATTGATACTCAATTCCGCACCCATAGTTTTTTTGCTATACAAAATGTGATCCACCACATTAGCTTCCCCAAACTAAGGAAAATTTCAGAGTTGAGAAAAGTCCCCTTACTTTCTATCTCTAAGTATGGTGTCTATATTCTGACCACTACGAGGTACATCTCTTCCCAGGCCAGAAGTCAAACCCAGAGCCTGTGAAACAGGCTGTCATTTATTTAGCTTGACCCAGACTTGACAAAATGTGGGACAACACTTCTAAACTTTAGGGTGTATCTCCTGAGTTCCTGTTTTTTTTTTTTTTTTTTTTTTTTTTTCAGCAATTGCTCTCTGTACCACTTTTTTGAAAGGGACAGGACAGGTATAGCTCGTCCTTTGCACCTTTGATGAGTATCTCCTATCTGAGGATTCAGTACTGCTGCTAAGTGTCATTGGTTCACTTGCATTTAAATCCTGTCCTGAACAGTAAATTCAGTACTTATTCAGTTTGCCTTATAGAGGATCCCTCAGAACCTTGCTCATCTGCCTGACTCTGAAGCCACATAGATGAGTACTTCCTGTGTATCCGCTCTCTCAGGTCCATCTGAGAGAGGCCAAGGTGTGTGGTTGTAGCTTCTATATAAGTTTTAGTGAAATTAAACTTAATTTTTTTAGAGGGAATTTTTTTTTTCTTTACCCTTATGCCTGTTTGTACTTGGTTTCCATGAGAAGACTGCCCCCTGGTGGACAAGAATTATCAATTCACACGAAAATTTTTGCTTCACTAGCCTTGAATTCTTTTGTTGGTTTGATTAATTGTTTTGTTTTGTTTGGGGGTTGATATTAATTATATTCAAATGAACAATGGGAATTGAATACATGGTGTGTAGATTCCGTTAACATATATCTCAAGTATCCCTGTAAATATTCCGGAACATCCTCTGGTAGGAGGGTTTTAAATCTTTGCACAGGAAATTCTCATTGGACTGTCATGGCTGGGGGCTTACGAGTTCTAATCTGTAGGTCAGTCAAGACACTTACATAGTCTCCATAGATCAGTCATTGTCACACAACCAGTACACGGTATGGAATGGAGTATATATGGATGCCAAACGCTGCTTTTTGGAATAACCATACAGAACGTACACTAAGTACCTCGGGCATCTACATGTATTCCCCTTTTCCTGTGAGATAAGCTTGGCACCTGTCACTCTCGTGCGGTTGAAGAAACCAAGAACTGTCACATTAGGAAATGATATCACTGGGATTTAAGCCTGGGTAATTAGAGTTCAGAATACATACTTTGGACTTTATGCTCAATGTCCTCGCTCACCCGTCTCAGAACACTTCAGGATTTCACAGGACCTGAACCGAGAGCATCGCTGTGCATTAAGCTGTACCATCAGTGTCAGCATTGTGGCAGACTGGAACTTAGCTGTGGCAGATCTCCCTTCTGCCCTTCCCTGTGTGTCCCACCACCTCTTCACTACTCATTAGAACACTGTACACAAAAGGGATGCCGAGAACTGACTCTCATCTGTGAGGTTGGATTAAATGAATGAATTTTCCAAACACCGCAGCTCTCAGCTTATTTGCCCTCCTTTCTTTTTCAAAGAAAATCACAGTGGACCCTACATAATCAAAAGGCAAATATTTGGCTTTTTCCATTTGGAACAGTGCACGCTCTGTGCTGGAACGCACTTAGAATCTCTGGCTCACTGCAAAGCTCTCCCAAGTCAAGAAAGCTAAGGGTCCTGTTCATGTTCACATGAGCCAGGTGCACATTTCCATACATAACCCCTTAAAGGGGTTCCTTGAAAATGGGCCTGGTGAAAATCAGAAAAGTTTTATTGAAAATCACTTAACTCAAGCGGGGCAGTGGTGGCACACACCTTTAACTCCAGCACTTGGGAGGCAGAGGCAAGCCAACTTCTGGGTTTGAGGAAAAACTGATCTACAGAGTTAGTTCCAAGACAGCCAGGGCTATGCAGGGAAATGCTGTGGCAAAAGAAGTGGGAGGAGGGGGGGGCGAGCAAAGAGGGAGGGAGGGAGGGAGAGAGGGAAGGGAGGGAGAGAGGGAGGGAGGGAGGGAGAACTACAAAACAAAAGAAGAAAATAACTTAAACTAGTATGGCAGTACACACACCTGTAATCTCACATTCAGGAGGCAGAAGCAGGGGAATCTTTTGTTTGAGGCCATCCCGTTTGACACAATGAGACACTGTTTAAACAAAGCAGAGGAAATTCACCAAACTCACATTCCAGAATGAGCCCTGTTCGACAGACTGAAGAGCGGATCCAGTTCCGAAGTTTTCCTTTGCCGTGTGATTTGTATCATCCCTGCCCTGTGCAGTCATGATACTTGGTTGAGTCTTGGGTCCTTGAGGCCCCGATTTCCCACTCGGAGCCCATCTACCCCGGAGCTCCTGAGCTCTCCCTCCTTGCTGCCTCAATGGAGTGGAGCCCATCCACCCCGGAGCTCCTGAGCTCTCCCTCCTTGCTGCCTCAATGATTCAGACTTTTCACAGGCTGATCTCCATTTTGAAGGATGAGTCCTCTGCTTGGAGCTAAAACCAGATCCGCTATCATACAGAAACAAGACATTTTGGCAAGTCCCAAAGCACTTTGTTTAATACTACATGGCTTTAAATACCGGCATAGTGTGGGTTTACTTGGAACAGCGCTCCATCCATAGGAAGTGGTAGAAGTTGCTAGGCAGTGGTGGCACACTTAGAAGACAGAGGCAGGTCGATCTCTGAGTTTGAAGCCAGCCTGGTCCATAGAATGAGTTTCAGGAAAGCCAGGACTACATAGAGAAGCCCTGTCTTGAAAAAAACAAACAACTGTGCCCAAGTGTAGGGGAATGACAGGGCTGATAAGTGGGAGAGGGTGGGGTGGCAGACATGGGGAGGGGCGATGCAACAGGGGTTTGTTCTTGTTGTTTTTGTTTGTTCATTAAAAAGAAAAAAAAAGAAAAAAATTATGCCTCAAAAAAATCCAAGCAAAATAAAAAAATAAAATAAATAAATAAATAAATAAAAAGAAAAAAGAAAAAAGAAAAAACAAACAAGCAAACAAACAAAAAACAAAATGACAAAAAAGAGGATGTTGGATGCTAAATATATCTGAGCATGCAGCATAAACCTTTTTTTAAAAAAATACAGATGTTTTCCTGAGAAATCAGCAAGCACTGTACGTGAAAGGCTCTTGGAAACTGCTTTAAGATTCTCTTACATATATTGACTTAGTAAGATAGCTCCGTGAGGAAAGATGCTTGCAGCCAGCCCCGACAATCTGAGTTCAATCCACAAGACCCGAAGAGTGGAAGAACAGAACAAACTTCTGAAAGTTGTCCTCTGATCTCTACACATGGTTGACACACCTGTGACTGCACTCACATACATAGACGATCATGCAAAGACATAGAGAGAAGGGGGTGGAGAAGGGGAAGGAGAGAAAGAGAGAGAGAGCGTGTGTGTGTGTGTGTGTGTGTGTGTGTGTGTGTGCATGCATGTAAATAAAGTTAAATTTGTGAAATTGTGAAAAGGTTGAAGGCTATATACACAGACTGGGAAAGTAGCTCCATCAGTAGAGACGGCTTTGATGCATGGTTAAATCCCTGGGTTCAATCCCCAGCGCCATATAAATCAGGCACAGTAGCACTCACCTATAATGGATTGCCAGGTGGAGCATAAAACAAAGTAGACCAGCAGGAGGATCAGAAGTCCAAAGACATCCTTCGGTACATAGTGAGTTCAAGATCCACCTAGAGTACATTAGTCTGTCTCAAAAACAAAAGAGAAGACTCTAACCTACAAGCACACGCTTCCGAGGTATTTTTCAAAACGTGATGAAGAAGCTCCCCAGGGGACCTAAAACGATTAACATAGTTTCAAAATACTTTCTGATGTATCTGTATCTGCTTTAATTAATAATTAATACTGACTTGAACTTGCTTTTTTGAAAGAAAACCTTATTTAACTAGTATTTAGCTGTTTGGGCTTTTTTTTTTTCTCCAAACTTAAAACAAGCAAGAAAGCCCTTCAGCTGACCATACAACTTTAAAGAATTTCACTTTACATTGATATGAAAAATGGAATCCTAATCATGGTCAAGCCTGAAATATGGAAAAATGAAGTATGGAAGTATGAAAACAGTCTTTAAATGAAGTTTCTGACACACACACCACCCCCACACACACACCACCCCGTTGCCATCTGCATTCACCCAGAAGTGCATGGTTGAAATCAGACCGTCTGGGTGTCTTGGACACAAAAGAACCCTTTGAAAAGTCTGATTTGAGTATCTGAGTGTCAAGAACCCCCCAGAACACAGCCAATCCAAATCACGCTACAGTGTCTCCATTCAGAGGGCATCAATGTGCCTCTTTAATGGTTTTACAGGATCCCAGGAAATTGTGATTACATGGCATTAGCTTTTCATTTGCTGAAGAATAGATGAGAAGCTTGAAAGTTTGCCTCACAATGTGAAGAAAAGTATTTTTGGTTCTGGTCATCTACTGTCATTCTCTGATATAAAAAACAAAAAACAAAAAAACAAAAAAACCACCACCAACAACAAAAAAACGACACAGCAAATGCCTTTAAGACGCCACACCATTACATATACAATTGTAGCTCAGTAGCTAGGGTGCCGGGGAGAGTACAGTTTTGGGCCAGACTGAAAAGAACTCCCAAATGGCTATTGTTTTCATGGAACAATCACTTAGTCAAGGACAGGGTTTGCAGCCAAGATATTGGGAATTTATTTTTCTTTCTTAGTGAGAGATGCTTCCCTGGAAGTTGAATTAACTTGGGATTGACAGGAAAGCTATTTTTAAGTATTAACTGTAGGCTTTAGTTGAGAACTTGTTTGAGTGGCTCGACTATATATAACTTGAGAAGGAAAGCACTCAAAACTCATTGTGCTCTAATGGTGGGCATGTTAGCTGCCGCGGCCCTCTCGACCAGCAAGAAAGGACGCAACCACGGGTCTTCCTTAAGCAGTTTATTCAGGACCTTTTTTACATGCTTACTTCTTCTAACTAGCTAGCCCCTTGATGTTACATGCTAGCTCTCCTCCTCTACTTCTCCTCCTTCTCTGGTGGCCCCTCTGGGATATGCCCACGTACCTAAATACCTTGTGCCCGCCAACCCCTGCAGGCCACGTGGGAACAGCAGATAGGTCACACAATGCGGAAGCAGTCAGAGACAGCAAGCTAGCCAATTCAGGACTTGATTATCTCAAGAGAGCACTCGCTTTCGGGATAGCAGCGCCATCTCAAGGCGTGGCACACCGCAGTTCTCCACAGTTAGCCTGACTGTATTCTTTGTGTGTCAAGGATTTATTAGACATGAATGAAAATCACCTAGAGCAATACCAAATTGTCAGTGTGTTCTAAGAGTGTTTGTTCACATGACCTTAAATATCCATCAAGATTTCTTGTCGTTGTTGCTGTTGTTGTTGTTGTTGTAAGATAGAGTCTCATGTATCTCAGGCCGGGCTTGAACTTCTGATCCTTTTGCCTCCACCTCCTAAATGCTGAGATTATAAGCATGCACAAGCATGTCAAATGTATGTGGTACTAAAGGTCAAGTACTTTGGGGTTTTGAGCATGCCAGGCCAACATTCTACCGTCTAAGCTCCACCCCCATTCCTACCCTCCAAGGTTTAAATAAGAAACCAAGGGCTGGCAAGATGGCTCAGTGGGTAAGAGCACTGACTGCTCTTCCGAAGGTCCTGAGTTCAAATCCCAGCAACCACATGGTGGCTCACAACCATCTGTAATGAGATCTGACGTCCTGTCTTGGTGCATCTGAAAACAGCTATAGTGTATTTATGTATAATAATAAATAAAATCTTTTTTTTTAAAAAAAAAAAAAAAGGGTAGCTTGGGAGCTGAGTTATAGACCATCTACCTAGCATGCTCAAGGCCCCTGGATTCTGTTACCAACACCGGACACAAGAATTTCTTGGATATAAAGGGACAGACGCCGTCTGTCTATACATATTGAATAATTCTCCCTCCACTGTTGTGGTGGTTTGAATAAGACTGGCCCCCATAGGCTCATATATTTAAAAGCTTAGTCATTAGGGAGTGGCATTATTTGAAATAAATGAGGAGGTGTGGCCTTGTTGGAGGAAGTATCACATGGGGTGGGGGGAGGTGGGCTTTGAGGTCTGAAAAGCTCAAACCAAGTCGAGAGTCTGTCTCTCTCTGCTGCCTGGGAATCCAGAGGTAGAACTCTCAGCTACTTCTCCCTGTGTGCCGCCATCCTCCCTGCCATGAGAATAAAGGACTAATCCTCTGAAACTGTAAGCCAGCCCCAATGCAATGCTTTCTTTTAGAAGCAGTGCCATAGTCAGGTGTCTCTTCACAGCAGTAGAACAGTGGCGAAGGCAAGGGGTCTGTGGCGAATTTGTAAATATAATAAACACCTTTCATTCGACTGTACTTCTCACCACATCTTAACTCCCACATTGTCTCCACATGGACGAAGTGCACTTACCCCATCTCACAGAGATGAACTCAGCTCAAGTTTGAATAAGTCATTCTTTCTCTTAAGTAGCCAACTCCATCCTCACCTGGATAAGAATGACAGAGAAGATACATTGTGGCAAGGTTGTATCACAGCCAGACGCTGAAACAAATATGGACAGCAGGCAGTGCTCTTCTCTGGATTGCTCAGTAGGTGTAAAATCGGCCTTTAGACTGTGCCTTGCCTTGAGCGGCTCCATTTTATAAGGACCACTTGGCCCCATGTTGAATACAAATGCAGAGAGAAGCGTGATGACTGCACGGGCGGAGGCAAAGGCTGATAAGCAGCTTACTCCTAAAATGAAAAAGGAAGTTTAAAAAGGTACCATATACATGTTTATCAAAAGTAGGCTGGGAACATGTAAGTCCTTGAGCATATTGAAACCATAGCAGAGGGGATGAAGAGATGGCCTAGCAATTAAGAGCACTGATTGCTCTTCCAGAGGACCTAGGTTCAATTCCCAGCACCCACATGGCAGTTCACAACTCTCTGTAACTCCAACATCAGACACCCTCACATAGACCCACATGCGGGCAAAACATCAATGCACATAAAAATAAATTATTTTAAAATCCATAGCAGAAAATCCAGGCCCAAGAACTTAATATAAAAACAACAGACCAGTCGGGTGGTGGGGGCGCACGCCTTTAATCCTGGCACTTGGGAAGCAGAGGCAGGCAGATTTCTGAGTTTGAGGCCAGCCTGGTCTACAGAGTGAGTTCTAGGACAGCCAGGGCTACTCAGAGAAACCCTGTCTCGAAAAAACAACAACAACAACAACAACAACAGACCAAAGTAGTTTATAACCTGACCTCCTAAACACAACACATGTGTGGTATGATAGCACACACATGCCTTTGATCCCATTACTTGAGAAGCAGAGGCAGGTGGATCTCTGTGAGTTTCAGGTCAGCCCAGTCTAGATAGGGAGTTCCAGCTAGGAAACCTTGTCTTTAAAAAAAAAATGGAGGCCTCCTAACAGAGATACCAAAGGCTTCACCACCCTGTCATCTGACTAGTCGGTATGTGTGTGTGCGTGTGTGCGTGTGTGCGTGTGTGTGTGTGTGTGTGTGTGTGTGTGTGTGTGTGTGTCTGTCTGTCTGTCTGTCTGTGGATCTCTCTGTGTGTATATGTCTGCCTCTGTTTGTCTGTCCCTGTCTCTCTGTCTGTCTGTCTGCATACTAACAGGCAGAGAGCTCCCAATAACCTCCAGGCCTTCAGCTCAGTTTCACCACCACTGTTTGACATGATCTGTTCAAATTGCTATCTATCCCACTGCCCCATCCATCTATCTGGCCCTGGTCTTGCACAGTCTTGCCCCTCTAAAGCTTGACTGACCCCTGTGGCCTGCCTCTGAAACCCAAGCCTAACTCTGTGACACCAGCAGCCCTCTAACTTAATGTCTTACCCAATCACTACAGCTGCTGTCTTTGCAATCTGCCTCTGCTTCCAGTAAAGAATCTTTGAATTGAATGGCTTCTTTAACTGTTTTGTAACCATTCTCTAACACACACGTGCACACACACACACACACACACACACACACACGCAATGTGGTTAGTTTTTCTGTCAACTTGACATAGCTATAGTCATCTGAGAAAAGGGACTCTCAGTTGAAAAGATGTTTTCATAAGATTGGCCTACTGTTAGCAAGTCTGAGAGACACTTTCTTAATTAATGATTGATGTGGGAGGGCCCTGCCCATTGTGGGTGGAGCCATCCTCAGGCAGCTAGTCCTGAGTTGTATGAAAAAGCGATCGGAAAATAAGCCAGCAAGCAGCACTCCTCCACGGCTTCTACTTCAGTTCCTGCCTTCAGGCTTTTCTGTCTTGAGTTCCCGTCCTGACTTCCCTTCCGGATCGCGCGAGGCTGGCACTGAATATTCTTATTCTACATTCCAACATAAAGATATTATTACTGTTACTTATGACTTATGATTCTAATTGTTCAATGTAGGCAGAAGACAGAAGACTCACGAGCAAACCAAAAATGTAGTTATAAATTACTCATCCTGAGGCTGAGAGCGGGCGTGGCTCAGTGGCGAGACTCTTGGTTAGCATGGGGAAGCTTTGGGTTTGACGCGCACAGAATTGCAAAAGAGAAAAGGAAGTGGTATGATTTGAGTATAGATGTGCCCTTCGTGGAACCAGATAGGGCTAAGGCATGTCTGATATAGATGCTTAAAGGAGAGCCACTTCACCGTATTTTTTTAAAGAGAGAGGCCTTGTATTCATTCCTAACTCACATTTGTTCGTGGGGGCACAACGCTAGGACTTACGGTTTAGGCAGTGAGGGAGGAAATCGCCACCACACTGTAAGTCCTGCCCTTGATGGCATCTTTCTTACCCTGGACTTTACTGTGGAACCTGAGAATGTCAGTATTCTTTCTCTCTCAGTTCTTTGCTCAGCTGTTTGCAGCTAAGACCAGACAGAGGTGGGTGCTCTCTATAAAGAGACTCGGGGTAGAATGGAGCCACAGAAGTGCCGGGAGAGAGGCCTGAGCAGGTGGTTTGACTGCGAGGACCCCATGACTGCGGAGTAGTGGATGTGGCTCCAGCAGAGTTACACGAACCAAAGATGGCAGCGATGGCGCATCACAGGACCGATTCCAGAGCACAGGTGGTCATGGTTCTGTCTGTGTGGTCTTCTAGCCTTGCTCTCGTGGCGAACTGCTCTTTTTCCTATGCGTTCTCTCCCTTCATCTCTCAGGGTCTCCTTGTGCATCTCCACCCCTTAAACTTGTGGTCGTTCTGCTTGCGCCACCCAAGTGCTGAGATTACAGCTGTGTGTCACTATACCTTGCTCAACTGTCTTTTTAAAAAAAAACAGAAACATTTTCTCCTGAAAACAGGTAGATTTGAAAGCCCCTGTTTGCTACTAAGAATCCCACAATTCTCATATGAGAATATCGTCTTTGGGCCTTCTTTTCATATAAGCGCTAAGTGATCTTGCAAACTCCTCAAATGTTGCTACTCTCTCTGTCTCCTAAATCACGTCTGTACTAATTGCACCTCGTGCTGTAGACTGAGGAGGGCTAAGGCAGACCGTAAACAACTCCGCAGAGCAGCGGTAACGAGAAGCAAGAGGAAAACGATGTGAGCTTATAAAAATCCCAAGTCCAAGGCTTTATCTCCCAGAGTGCCTTTCATGAATGGTACTTTTGTAAGCAGGGAAGTGACTCCAACTCTTGTTCTGAAAATTGGTTATTGAACTGTATTTGACGTGGTAATTTGGGGGGATTCAGAAGTTTATCTACTCAACTTTAGTAGAGGAGTGTGAAGTGCTGTGAACCCGAGCCAATCTCCACTCACAGCTACAAAGCAGGTGTCTACATCACAGTTTGCAGCTGGGGGAAGGGGCCACAGTGTGGTGGCACACAGTTCTCAAGAGTGTCCATAGCTGTTTTCTGTACGTTAAGTTACCAGTTAAATCGCATTAGCATCTCTCTGTCTCTATCATTCCCAGTCTTCTCAGAAGAGCTAGGCACTAAAACACAGTGCAAAATGTGTGGTTTGGGGGGAATTATGCACCCCTCTTTACATAGCAATGCATATACTTCATATTTCAATAGCAGAGGTCACGGATATAAGCAATTCGACAGAACAACTCATTCTGTATGTACATGTCATGCTATAGTGTGGTTTTCATGAGAGCAGAGACTTACGTCTGTGTCTCCAGCACATAGTAGGTATCAAGTTAAATTTCCGGAGCTAGAAAAGATGGCTGTGGAGAAGTTGTATAGAGAGAGAATATATATGGTGTGGATGTGCTGTTATTCTAAACAGAACTCTGATGCTCTTCTTATCAGTGAGTATTTCAGGATCAAAACAGGCTACTGTCTAGTCTGTATTGGGGTGTATGCGTGTGCGTGTGCATGTGCATGTGTGTGGGTGTATGCATGTGTGTGTCTGAGGGCCAGAAGTTGATATTGTGTGTTTTCAGTCACTCACTCTGCCTC
>JADRCC010575282.1:0-16017 GCA_019843855.1 Hylomyscus alleni
TTCCAGGGCTGACTTGGGTTTTTTTTTTTTGCATTCCAGCTGAAGTCACAAGGCAGTGACTTTCACCACAGGCTCTCAGGGAGTTCCAAGTATGTTGTGAGTACGTTACTAGGTTCCAGGCACGTATCACCATTACAGTAACCTCTCAGCTCAGCACGTCGTCTACAAGAAGGATAGACGTCCCCAGTGCAGACCAAGCACCCAGCTCAGTGAGCCAGCCTTTGGGGCTCTGCGAGAACTGGGTGCTGAGACAGAAAACCCTAGGGACTGTTTATCTGCCTCATTTGCGGTACTTTGGGCTACTTGGGCGGTAAAGTATGACAGAAATGCCAACAAAATTTAAAGGAGATAATAGCCACGGCGATGACCCAAAAGACAGTCTTGTGTACCACGATCTTCAAACAACGAGTCCTTGGCCAAAGGGAGCGCCACAAAGGTACTTAAAGAAAATTCAAATGATGAGTTTTGAAAAGCTAGAATGGAGGAGCACCCTCAGTGGGCACTGATGAGTTAGAAATTATCCAAGACTATCACAGGGAGCCTGGGGGTTTTGAATGAAGCCAAGAGGACAGGGACACAGGATCTAAGGTGGGCTGCGTATAAACAGCCCTCAGAGAAACGGGGAAGTGGCAGCTGGTTAAGTGACATGGCCGAAGGGCAGTGAATCACTTGCTCTTGAGATTTGTGTCAAGGCTGAGAATCCCTGTTGCCTCGGGGTCTTGGGTGAGGGCAGATGTCCTCTGCAGTCTTTCCCATGGAGGGTTCATGACCCTCCCGAGGATGATGTCTTAGGGTGTGTCTCTCCCCTGCCTGGAGAATGTTATGACTGTGGAACCTGCGCATGATGTGTTTGAATGCCTGGAGTTCGTGGAGTCAGGTGCTACGCAGCGGAGCGTGTGGGAGAGTTCAGGCCTTAGCAATGAGTGCCCAACGGAGGTAGAGGTGCTCAGTAAGAAGTGAGGTTAGCTGGAAACTAGCCTACTCCTGACCGGTTGGGGAGACTGAGGAATGGGTGGACACCACCCCTTACACCTGCTGTTTGTCCCTCTAGGTCAGACCATTCAGCAGCTGTGTATGAGCTGTGAGCTACACTGGTGGTAGGGTGGGAGGTTAGGAAGTGGATTCCCGGGCAGAGTTTGCAGAGATGTGCTCAAATCTGTCTCCACACTGGAGTCATCCGTAAGTCTCTAAAGACGACCATTGCTCCGCCCTGACATCCAGACATTTTAGCTAGTGGAGCCCTTGCACAAATCCCTTAATCCTCATATCTTTTCATTTATGATCCTTCCTCTCCCAGTCAGTGTCTCCCTTTTCTCCTACCTGGAAAGATGGACACATCAACTTTACTCCTTCCAGGCACCTTTGCCTCCATATATTCTGGAATGCCACACTGATCTCCTTCCAGTGCTGTCCACCTCCTCAACCGTCTCACCAATTCCACTGGGCTCTTTGTGTAGAATATGGGCAGAGCTTTAGCCATTCCCAGCTCCTACCACAGTGCCTAGCACGTAGAACAACCTCAGCGTTCATAGTGTGTGTGAATGAGGAAAACCGAAGGATATATGGATGAGTGGAATTGCAGTTTATCAAATGACTTGTAAATGCTCCTGAACTCTAAAGAGAAAGCGGGCTATCAGGGCTGGAGCAGGCTCTGGGGAAAAGTGAAAGTTAAAGGATTCAGAATTTAAAAATCAAGACCAATCACTGGCCTGCCCTAGATTTTAGAACGATGAGGAGCTCCAGTTTAAGCCAATTCTGTGAGTAGAGAATGAAATAGGTGTTGGTGATTTAGGGACGTTACAGGTTCCTCTAAGCAACCTTACAGAAGGACTTAGTGCTATTTTAACACACAGGAAAGACAGCTTTGGGTGGGGATAATGCCTTTCCTGCTCCTATGGTGGATGGAAGCTGCCCACTCATCAACAACTTTGCTTTGTCTCTTGTTCAGGGTGTTGTAAGAACTCTGGGTGTGAAAGAATAGGGTATGTGACCGACACATTATTTTGAAGTGATGGATAGTTCAATTGCTCTTCTTCATGTGAGTCAACAGAGGATCTCAAAGAGCTGACACTGAGTTTTCTGTGACTAAAAATGGACCATGTGCCAACACTTTGGCCAGGGCTCACATCTGGTGGCAAGAGGCAGAAAAAGAGATGTCCGCAGGCAGCAGGAGGAGACTTTGCCCTCTGAAATCCACGGGGCACTGACCTGCAGGGAGGACCATTTGTTCTAAGTCAATGGTTTTCAACCTGCCTCGTGTTGTGACCCTTTATGACAGCTCCTCATGCTGTGGTGACCCCCCCTCTCCCCAACCATAAACTTATCTCGTTGCTACCCAATAACTGTAATTTTGATACTAGTATGGATTGTCGTGGAAAGATCTGATATGCTGCATGGTCTTAGGCGGCATCTGCGAAAAGGTCGCATGACTTCAGAAGAGTCACGACCCACGGGTTGAGCAGCTCTGTTGTAAGACCTCAGGGGTGGGTTTCCCTGTCCTTGCAAGGAAAGCTACCTTCTTTGTGGTGGTGGACAGGTATGCCTCTGTATGCTCACAGTTACACTGTTTTTTTTTGTGAAAACACACTGGAGCCTCATTGTCCGGCGGCTTAAGGTTTTATCACCGCTGGCTGCCAAGTTCTCTTTTGTGCGAGATGTATGTCATGGTCAGCATTATGACTCCTGTTCTGTTTGCTGTGGTATTGAAGGGCTCAGGCTCTGCAATGGGACAGGCATGCATTCAGATCCTGACTGTGTGAATTTAAGCGAGTAAGTGAGCTTGGAGTCTCACCCTCTTCCCATTCTGTAAAATGGAAAAGTCCTGGCGTCTCGTCTGTAGACTTGCAGCTCCTAAGTGAGGTTATCCATGCAAAACATTCAACCTAAAGGATTAAACGTGTTGATATCATTATTGTGCTCTGAATCTTCTAGAATGTACACTCTTTGCGAGCTTGTATGAGAGACTTCATTAGGCCTTAAAGGTATAAAGATAGAGAGATCAGATTACCCAATCCTTATGATCTAGAAAGGCAGTCGTTCTGAACCGAAGTCCTTTTGACTGTGTACTCCACATTGTACTTTATATCTTCTAGAAAGCTAGCTGCTTTTCGCAGGTGTTAGTAGCCTGGAGTTTAGATCCTTGTCTTCTGGGCTAGGTGTCTTTGCCCAGTGAACAGTCTTAACAACCATGCATAATGACCATCTGCAACGTGAGTTGTGCCAACAGCATTAACAAAATTGTGATGATGGCAGTAGGGTTCTAGAAAAGACATTGTCTTTTCAGAGGGAGGATGCCTACCAAGCAAGATTATAAGCTGTGGCTAGATTCAACAAAGCTTGAAGAAATGAGAAATAAAGAAAGGCATAGAGGCCTGAGAAAGGTGGATGACATCCGAGGCTAGGAAGGAAGGCAGGAGCAGCCTGGGAAGGGCCTAGAGTTCAGCACAAAGGATGTGGCTCTTCAGTCTGTTAAGTACTGATCAACTCTTTAACCATGCCTCCTTCTAGATATTTACGAGATGAGTTTGTAATCAGTGGGAAGAGGTGACTCCGAAGTCCTGATGAGAAGAAAGAGTACCTAAATCAGGCTTAATAGAGAAACCACTAAAGTAAGAAACGCTATGGAAGGTGAGTCTTCAGGTGATGAATGTCTTTGTATCAGGACAAGTGTATTCGTAGTGTGGGGTTTTTAGAGGCAGTGCCTGAATTCATACTTTTTGATGATGTATTCCTCAGAGCCACAGACAGGTCCATCAAGGGATGATCGACCATCTTGTGCTTGGGTTGAATGTACTCGGCTACATTTCCTTCTATACTTCCTGTTACTATCCGGGAGCAGAGCTTCTTTATTTGGGACATTCAAGGTGCCAAGGATATGAATAAAGGGGCAACAGGAGCTGAGAACACGGAGGAAGTCAACACACGGACAGTCAGTCAGCTGGAAGAAATGCTTTGATGCTGTCCTCTGAGTATGTGGGCGTGGCTCTCAATACCACCCCTTTGTTCTCTGAACCCTCAAACCGTGCTTCTAGGTGACTGTAGGAAGCTTTGCTTTACTCTGGGAGAGCTGATGGCCCTGCATGGGTTAATTCCCACACCTTTGTTTTATGTTCCCTAGGCTACAGCACCATTTACTTGCAAAGAACCTCATCATTTGTACAACACTGTATTCCTGTGAGTATTTTAAAAGCAATCTCTTTTTCAATCCTTGTACCTTTATAAAGTAAACACTGGGATGTCATTATTCCCATCTTACAGAAATAAAAGCCTACGGGAAGGTTATGATTCCGTTCCTAAGTTCTTAGTCTTGGTTTGATTCTGGAAACAAAACTCTTCCAGCCAGATTGGGTTTCTGGCCTGGCTGAGTTGGAGACCTGTGCAAATGAGTGAGGTTTCAGAGGGCGGGGCACTGACATGGCAAAGGACCCCTGCAGGTGTATGTTTGGTGAAAGCAATTCTCTAGGATGTGCTTGCTGGCTCTTAACCACAGACATGAACTATGACATTGTCTGAAATTAATTCTAGCTAGCAGCATGGTGGATTCTTTTTTTTTTTTTTTTTTTCTTTTTTTGTTTTTCGAGACAGGGTTTCTCTGTATAGCCCTGGCTGTCCTGGAACTCACTCTGTAGACCAGGTGAGCCTCAAACTCAGAAAACTGCCTGCCTCTGCCTCCCAAGTGCTGGGATTAAAGGTGTGCGCCACCACTGCCTGGCATCATGGCGGATTCTTGAGCAGCTACTCCATGTCAGGTTTTTATAGCACTGTGTAATTGAGTCCCTCATGGAAACCCTGAGTAGTTTTATCTCCATTTATAGGCTGGCATACTAGAACTCAAATAAACTACTCAAAAACAGTTGCCAGACTGCTAGTAATGGGGACTCAGAATTTGAAATGTATCAACGTGTCACCTATGGCCTCTGATGACAATGTAGTGAAGCAGAAAGAACAAAACATTTTTGATCCTGAAACTATAAATTCAATACACACATACTGACAAAGACTTATACACACAGATATATGTATGTATACACACACACACACACACACACACACACACAGACACTTATAACCACATACACACACACACACACACACACACACATATACACACATACAGAGACATACACACACAGAGACACACCTCAGAAACACACACAGGCATACATATAAACACACAGAGAAAGATACAGAGGCTCTCCTCTTCCAGTTTGGAGGCTAAAGACTGAATCTAAGGCCTTGGATATGCTAGGCAAGCATTTTACCTTGAACCAAGTTACCCAAGTCGTCTTTGAATTCATCTTCCTGTCTTGACCACCCACATAGCTGGATCACACCCTAGACCTGGCCTTAACTGTTCTCTCCTGTGGTGCTCCATACATGTCTCTCAGGTAAATGACTGTTTTCAGTGTTCTTCCCATGCTTAGCCAACACTCAGTAGTAGTTTCAGTTATTGCCCTTAACGGGCGTCATTAATACAAATTTGCAAGACTTGGAAGTCAATATTACTTGTACAGTAAGACAGCACTGCAAATAATTCTGTAAAATGTATATAACATTTCCCTCAGTGGTTCAGTCACACAATTGTGAAGATCTAGAGTCATCTGGATTCTACGCTTGTCATTCAAGAAATGTAGAAAACAGATCTTTAGGGGAGAGACTTCTGAGAAGCCATATTGTCAAGAAGACACAAAGCTAGAAACTGGGACCCACAGATTCCAGCTACCAGTCTGCTTCTCCCCAAACGTCATCCAACAGCCTGTATACAATAGTGAGGACTCTGGACACAGTGGATGATTTCTGGGTCCCCAAATTTGTAAAACACAGTTATGTACAACTTCTTACAGAAACTCTCTTCCCACCCTCGTTTATGAATCTCCTATTTCACGGCCTTGTTCTGAGGGCAGTTTGATAATGGTAGACACTTTCATTGGAATTCTGCAACTTACTAATATATAGATAAAAATCGATTTTACCATCACATCCTGCATTCGTCCTTAAATGTCTCTGGCAGGGAAAATAGAAACCGGAAGATAAGCAAAAGCTTGATGATGAGTAGATTACCATTAATTAAAAGATAATGAAAGCCATTCATTTGCATCTTTGTGAATCAGAGTTTCTGGCACTCACAAGTTTGGAAGAGTTCTTAATCGGCTCTCTTAACCCGATGTGTGACTGAAACGAAAGATGGAAGTGGCTTAAATTTCATAATAAACACAAGTGGTGTGAAATGTTCAAGATAACTCTTGAACAGTGATTTGGAATTGTCTATAATTTAACTGGGGATTTTTACCCATTCCTGAGACCAAATGTTTTATCCTTCTGTGTCCTCACTGTCATGGAAATAAGGGGGTGGGGTGGAACAGAAACCAGTTTAGTTATCCTGTTTCCCCTCTCCTCTGTTTGAGACAGAGTTTCAAGTCCTTTAGGATAGCATCCGACTCACTATATGTAAGGGTGAACTTCTGGTCTCCCAGCCTCACCTGCCAAGTGCTAGGGATTACACGCATGTGCGGCCAGGTCCACTGGTTACTCTCCTAGTCTCCCCTCCTGGGCTTATATTATTAATTTCATTAGGAAACTTCCAGGCAATATTTGAGCAGCTATGTATCTATGAATAATCATGATATCAGTAATAATAATGCCAGCATTTCTTGGGTGAGTTATGGATTGTAGAGGAAATACGTGCCAGCGATCTTGCTGTCCTTATTCTGCAAAACAATATTCTTGAAGATGAGAAATTTTCCCATAACTGAGGTCAGAAGGTGACTTGCCAATGTCTTATAGGCAATGCAATACAGACTATGAATGACACAGTTCCGTCTAGCAACAAACCTTTGCTTTCTCTATTGTACTTAGGAAATTTTTTATAGGACTGGACTCTATGAATACAAATAAATGAGATAATAGACATTGGAGTCTCTTCTTAGGAGATCATTATTGGAGCATTCATTATAACATGCTATATTTAATTTTCATATATGATATTATACCTTGAAGATTCCAATTTCTCAGCGACGGCAGTGAGGAATGGGAGACAGAACCTGCAGCATAATAAAGTGAGTTCCAAGCTTTTAAGGTATTTGGGTAAAATATTTATTAAAATTTTCTTGATTCTAATTCTGTTTCTAGATTATTGATACATCTCACAATCTGTGTTGTTCGACTTTTCAATGAAACCACACAATACCTAAACCACTAAAGAAAGAACAAGATGTTTCTGCTCAAGGTTTCAGGGGTCTGGGTCCATGGTCAGCTGTCTCTTTTTCTTTTGGATCGGGCCTACGACAAGGCAGATACATCATGGTGGGAGGGTGTGGAGGACAGCTGTTCACCTCATGCCAACCAGAAAGCTGAGAGACATGAGAGAAGAGGCAGGCTGGAGGACAGGGTGTCAGTCAAATTCCATTCAAGATATTCTTAGTGGCCTATTCAATCAGCATTCCCATGAGCCTTGTCCAGTTTTCATAACATCCCAATAATCATTCAACTATGACTCCATCAGTTATTGGACTGTCGAGTATGACCCTTCTTGATCTGATCCTTTCCTTAAAACTCTACCTTTGCACATTTTACTGGGGACCAAGCCTTCACAACATGACCCTTCAAGGGACATTTTATAACCAAAACTTAATAACAGCAGTGTGCATATTCAATATATGTGTAGTTTTTCTGTTTTCATCAAAGCCTTTTAAAGTCAACAATGAGCTATATAAAGCAATGGAATGTTAGTAACAAGCTATAAGACACGATTCCTGAAAATATAGTCTTACATTTTTTTTAGAGTAAAAAAAAAAAGTCAAAATTCCTTCCTTTCTTCTAACAGTCACTAAAAGGCTTACGTTAAAATTTGAGTGACCAGGCTCTTTCCACCTTGAGTACAAATTAAATTCACAGTCTCTTTCCCCGGTAGACATTCACCTACTTCCAGGGCTCTGTGTAGGGTTATGTGTCTTTTGTTGATGTCTTTAAATTTAATAATGTATCCTTGCCAGTCATTTTATGGAATGGGGAAAGACTAAAAAAGCTAAATTTCCTATGATACACAATGTATTTTATTCTTGGAATGATGTGTTAAATTAATGACTTAAAAAAATGCAACTGGACAACTTCTATAAGCGAATAAAATATTGACAGTTATGAAGCGCTCGCGAAACATGACTAACGTCATGCACAATCACAGATGGCAGAACAACAATCACAAGTGTAAACTCGCTGTCTAAATTTAAGCTCAACCCCTTTCAGTAAGTAGCGATGTAAGTACGTGCACAACTCATTTTGTTTGCAATGGGTCTTATGGGTACGCGTGTGAGAGTCCAATGGCTATGACTGTTGGGAGGAATCATAGGGATTTTAAAATGTCAACCCATATTTCTTCAGAGCTGTCTGCCAGTCCTTGGATAAGGAGGAAAGTATCAAGAAGATTTGCAGATGGGCCACTGGCCAGCCCTCTGTGGAAGGCAAGACCTGTCAGGCAGAAATAGATCCATGGCTCTGTGTTGGGGGCCGTGTTAGACTGATAAAGGTGATGAGTTCAGGACCAGAGAGCAGGGATGAAGCCCCTAGGTGGATCTGATACTTTGCTTTAAAATATGTGTGTGTGTGTGTGTGTGTGTGTGTGTATGTGTGTGTGTGTTCCTCGAAGGCAAGTCTGTCGCTATAAGATACCTCTATAAGGACATAGACGAGGCAATAGAACAATATTGTAGAGTTGTTTTATCCTTCTGCCTTTATATGAGCTTTGGGGTAAAATTTACATAGGCATGCAAGAGAACCTTTACCCACTGAGCCATTTCTCTGGCCCCACATCTGTTTCTTACTGGTGACCAACCTTAAGGCTCCACATGCTATGGTTTGAATTCAAAAAGTTCCCCACAGGTTTAACTTCTGATCTCCAGCTGTTGGTGGGAATTAAGGACGCAGGTCCTGGCCCAATCCCTCCACTTCTTGGTCCTCAAACTGTTAGATACTATATTAACTACCTTTTGGTGGCTCTGATAAAACACTGTGACCAAGGACACTTATAAAAGAAAGCATTTAATTAGACTTAGGATCCCAGAGGGTTAGAATCCATGATGGTGGCATGAAGTCTGAGTGGCAAGAACAGGTCAGAGCTCACATTTCAAACCCACGAGCAGCAGGCAGAGAGCATACTCGGGATAATACAAGAAACCTCAAAGCTGGCCCCAGTGGCATTCCTACTCCAACAAGGCCACACCCCCTATCCTTCCCAATCAGTTCCAACAACTGGAAACCAAGTATTCAAACAATGGGTATTTGGGGACACTCTCCTTCAGATCACTGCAGTTATCTTACCATAAGATCTGGCGTCCCTGAACTCTGCCTTGTGTTTCCCATTTATAATGGACTGCCTCTTCAGAAATCGTGAACCAAAATGACCTTTTCTTTCCTTAAGATGTTTCTAATAGGTAGTATGTTTTACACACACACACACACAAACACACACACACACGCACTTACATACACACTCACTCACACACACATACACATACATACACACTCATACACACATACACATACATACATATACACACTCACACACACATACATACACACATACATACACACACATACATACATACACATACATATATACACATATACTCACACACACATACACATACATACACACATATACATACATACATACATACACATACATACATATATACACATATACTCACACACACATACACATACATACATACACACATACATACATACATACATACACATACATACATACATACATACACAAACACACAACTAATATACAAAAGTGAGCAGGATAACTTTTTTGGAATTTCTTTTTTCTTATTCAACACAATCAGAACTGTGATTTCATTGCTGTCCTTAAAATAATGATATCAGGATTATACTATTTATATCTCAAAACTCCAGAGATTCTGAACACATCTTAGTAAGGACTGGTGTTGACCCAGGAGGCAACGTCAGCCTCTTGCCTTGGGCTGCTTTTTATTTGTGTCTCTCCTTAGCAAGCAAGCTCCAGATGTCCATGAAGGATTTTCATAAAGTCCATTCCCCTCTGGGAGTTAGCCCTCCACCCCCAAATTGTCAGTCTAAAGTCTGCCCCATTTTTCCCCAAGCCTGGACAGCCCACAACTGGTCAACTAGAAAGAACCTTAGGCCATGTTTCCAATCTCATTGTGAAAAACTATTATCAGCATCCTCACCAATAAGAGGTTGATTAGAAAAGAACACACTAGCACTTTTAAATTTATATATTCTGTTCTATTCTATGTTATAACACTACTATTATTCTTCCCCAACCATGAGAAAGGAGTTAAATATCAATGTGAGTTTAAGTGAGATAATCCATGGACAGCGCTGAGCTTGACGCTGGTACAGTTACTTGGAATAGTTATCTTATTACTTAACTACTTATATTGAATTATCATTTCAAGTATATATATTGGTCCCATCTGCTATGCTTTTTCTAACCAGTTTATTAAAAGATAACTAGCTGTACCCTTCAACCAGACATTTTTATACATTACTGAGTTAGTCTGAGTGAAATTTGAGGTGAGGGCACCTGGATATCAATATATTGAAAGTAAAAACAACCACATTAGTTGTTCATCACTTTGACAAGTTATTCAGTCGAGGGACCCAGGTTCAGGAGGATCTAATGCTCATGGGATCTATTGGTTATTAATCACTTGAGTAGTGATTGAACATTGACTGTCAACATTGTACTTAATATTAAGGGTACACAGAGAGGAAGGTGCAATGTTTCTATTTTGTTGTTTTTTTTTCCTACAAGATAGGTATCCTGATGCCTTATATGATAATGCTCTCCCAACTGTAGAAACAAGACAATAAATTTGTCACCCATCTTAGGTACTCTGAATGGTGATTCAGTCATACATCATTCCACAAACACATTAAATATGAGTAGATTCTCTGTACCAGAGACTGTATTGAGTGTGGGCATAAATAGTTAGACAGAAAAAGCAGTCCCTTCCTCTGCTGTATAAACACATGACAAGATGTTCCATGGAAACAAGAATTTAAAATCTTGAATATTGAGAAATAAGAGCAGAGAGAAAGAACTGGGTATCTGGAAAGGCTCTAGGGAAGGTTGACAAGATAGGACTTAGAGGGATCAGTAGGAGGTTCTACAAGAATAAAGTGAGAGGGGAATGCCACACAAGAGCTGGGGGAATCCAGGGTTTCAAATATGAGATTCAGTCAAGTGATATATAATTGTGTGTGTGTGTGTGTGCGTGTGCGTGTGCGTGTGTGTGTGTGTGTGTGTGTGTGTGTATACACATGTATGCATAGAGGCCAGAGGGCAACTTCAGATTCAACTCCTCATGTGCTAGTCACTTGACTTTTGAGACACTCTTATTGGCCTGGAACTCACCAAGAAGGCTAAGGCTGGTTGACCAGCAAGCCCCAGGGAGCCTCCTATTTCCTCAACTCTGCCCATATACTGGAATTACGAGCATGAACGGCCACACTTGCTCTATTGTTGGACATTAAACTTGAGTCTTTGTACTTAAAGGGTGGGTGCTTCATTGACTGGCATCTCTGCAGTTCTGAGAACTGAGTTTGGTCTCCCTCTGACCCCCAGTACTGGCAATAAACCTGGGCCCTTGCATAGGCTAGGCCAGGACTCTGCAACTATGTTATACCCCATTAGCCCAATTTGGTGAGAAGTAAAAAATGAGAGCACACCCTGAGGCTAAAGTGAGAGGCTCGCAAAGAGAAGTCACATGAGGTTTTGTTATGTTCGTTTGTGTTTTGTTTTAGCCTTTTTCAGTGTAACAGAAAATAGAGTGGTCATTGTAGATGGTCCTTCAAAATCTTTTCTCTCCCCCTATTCATTTTCTTCTGGTAAGATGGTGAATTGCCAACTGGCCACTGTAGGTCTTAAAGCGAAAGGATTTTGTCAGAATCGAACTGTAGCTTGAAGACTTGCAACAAGGCTATGTCTAAAGACCACATATCAGTCGGTGTGAAGAACGGTGTGAAGGCCGGTTGTGGTGGCACACACCTTTAATCCTAGCACTTGGGAAGCAGAGGCAGGTGGATTTCTGAGTTTGAGGCCAGCCTGGTCTACAGAGTGAGCTTCAAGACAGCCAGGGCTATACAGAGAAGCCTTGTCTCGAAAAACAAAAAACAAAAAACAAACAAACAAACAAACAAAAAAGAACAGTGTGAAGAGAGAAGGTGGAGAGAAAAATGAATTTGGTTCTACAGAAAGATTCAGTAATCTAACGTGGCAGATGGAGTAGACGTTCAGTTTGGGAAACTGAGTCATTGGTGAATGTTTTACTGATCAGCTCCATGTTCAGCCTCCAGGACCTGCTCCGAGGTAATGGGGTGGACATGAAGTGGCCCTCCTCTACCAGGATAGTAAGAGCACTAGAGGGACAGTCCTGGAAGAGGCGTCTTGTTTTCTGCTGTAGCACCATCTAGACCTGCAGAGATAGCCAGAAGCTCCCGGACCCAGCCACACACCCTCCATGTGAAGTCGTTTTTCTGCTCTGGCTGAGATGGGAATCCTAGGGTTGCACCTGTCTCCATGTAGACACAGGGTTTGTGTACCTGTCCTATCTCAGCCTTTCCCTAGACTTCCTTTGCTCCAGAGTCAGCCCCTGAGGTCCCATGTCCTCAGAGCAGCCTGGACAATGCTGGGAACTGCTCCTGTATCCAGGTGAGCTGAATCCATACCTTTTCCAGTGAAGTCTGAATGCTTGCCCTGGAGACCAACTTCTCAAATTTCCAGGCATTGTCTTTCAGTACCCTTCACCCTCCCTCTGATATGCAGGTGAGGAAACCCGATTGTGTGTGATCTGGAAGGCAGAGATTGGCAGCCGTCTTGCCTTAACACTCTCTAGTTGGTTCCCTGAGACAAGATCTATCGTTGAATCTGGGACTCGTGGTTTCTCAGCTAGTCTGGCTGCCAGCAAGCTCCAGTAATCGTCCTGCCTCTCCCTGGCTCCCATTCCTCCTTATCTTTCCAGATATTTTCCTTTTGTAGCTTGATAACATTGAGAAGACACATGCTGCATAAAGATGTCTTGGCCAACAGCGGACAACGTGTTCAATGGCTGCCCTATCAGATTACAGTAGAGACGAGCCTTTGGAAGGTGTTGGGGTTAATAAGGTCACTAGGATAGAGTGTCCATAAATGAATCCTGGTAGAGATACGTGAAGAAGGGCCACACATGCATATCTAGGCACCTACACTCCTGCAGAGATGTGATGTAGCCAGTGCTGAGCCAAGGCCGGAACCATGCCCTTGAACTTCGAAAATTCTGAAAAAGAATCCCTTTTCTTTATAACATTAGCCTGCCCGGGGAATTTTGCCGTAGGAATGAAAACCTCATGAGTACATTGAGGACTCTTGAAATGCCTCAGATCATTGAGCCATTCAGGGCAGTCAGGTTGCCTAACTTCCAGATTTATTGGGAAGAAAGGGTTGTTCTCTGAAACATCTTCCAGAGCACCACAGTATAGACAAGTCACCTCCCTGTGCCCTTCCAGATTTAACTGTGATGTGTTAAATCACAGTTAACACATCACAGTTAAATCTGGTATGTACCAAGTACCCGATACTTGGTACATACCGACTTTGTCTCCTGTGTAAGCCACACCCGTAGGTCCACCGCTCGCTTCTGGTTTCTCTGGCTTGTGAAAATCACTCAGCTCTCTCAGGAGTGTATGCTCTGAGATCCTCTCTAACTTCAAGATGGCCTGGGATATAGGTGAAGAAGGGTTTAGAGGTGCTGGTGCTCAGATTATTTTGGGGATACTAGGCAAACCCAATCCCTTTGCTCTAAATCCACTTATATTAGGTCACTGGGGCCTCTGGAGTCGACTAAGGGCCTTGCATGACTTAAGAACTGTCTCCTTCACTCAGGCTTCTCCTGGGGAGATGTGGTCTCCCACAGAAGCTGTTTGTAATCATCAATCCTACTCAATTCACATCTCAGGGCCTAACTGCTCCATGATGCTTTAGATTTTCAGCAAGAGGGTTCCGGGACTTTGAGTGCTCAAATTTACATTAGTTTTGACATTTTAAATGTGTGTTGGACACAGTGAGAGCTGACAGCCAATTTTCCAGACAACCTGTCTTCACAGACCCCACAGAGCCAGCTGATGAATCTCTGGATCCTGTGGCATCATCCTTGGGCCCTTTATCGCACAGCGCTGTCTAATTTCCAACTGTTGTTCACTTGTATACATTGCATTTTTTTTTTTCCTGTAGGAAACTTGATGTCTAACCTGATATGCTAAACTATGTTTCTTGGGAGCGAGGGGAGCTTGGATGAAGCTTTTTCAAGTAAGATGCCTTTCTCCTACAACATGTATCTGTGCTGGTTTGAAATGTCAGTTTCTTAGATACGGGAGACTAAAACAAGCCATTTTCTTCAGTAGCATGGTTCCTGGGAGGGGAAGGAGGTGGCTGGGATGGGTTCCCATGGGTGACATTCTGCACGCTAGGCATTTTCTTCCTTACAGATAGGCACAGAGATCGCCAGCTGAGTGGACCTTTGTAAGACCAAGCAGGGGATTCTCTCTTTGGGCAACTTGATCTGTATACGACAGACAGCAAAAAAATCAGCCACCAGCCAGAGACCTCTAGTTAGTTTTGCAGTCCTCTGGAAAGCAAGCTGTGATCAACAGAAGCCACTGTGGAAATACAAGGTCATCAAATATCCCTTTCTCTTCTTTGGAGCCTTTCCCTCTTCTGTCTGCTGATTTCATGGAGTTACTTAACAGTGTATTCAGGCAAGATTTTTACAGCTGATGACTGCGAAGGTTTACAGCCTCAAATCACAATGAGGTGATTTTGTGAAGCTCTTTGGAAAGGGGATGCAGCCAGACAGTAATAAAGGTGTCTGGGTTGAGCTTCCTGAAAAACATGCTGATCTTTTTTTTTTTTTAAGCTGAGATACTGGTAGACATTTTGGATTGCTGTTAAGACAAACAAACAATTGTTTGGCTGTATTATGGGCTCCCGGATCTTGCTTTTGAATTAAATAGGCCTTCCACATTATTATTTAATGTATGTTGCCCTCTAGCAGGTGACTGGATATTGCAAGCATTGTATTCAGAGAGAGTGTTTCTCCTTAACAGTGCCTGGGCAAGTTTACTGAAAGGGTAGACTTTCTCACTAGCTATCACAGCTTAGATATAGAATTTCCCAAAGGCTTGTGTATTGAAGATGTAGTCCTCAAGTGGTACCTTTTGGGGGGGGGCGGTGAGCATTTAAGAGTAGGGTGTAATGGGAGTCCTTTAGGTCATTGGAATATAACCTTGAAGGGGTGGTGGGATCCTAGCCCGCCTCACTCTCTTTTGCTCCGTCATGAGCTCCTACTGCAATGTAGCGTCCCCATGGACCAAAGCAACGGGACCCAGGGAATCATGGGCTTGAGTTTCTCAAGCTGAACCACGATGACCCTATTCTCCAACAGTGGTCATCAGGTATTTGCTCTATTGAGAGAAAGCTGAAGAACATACAAACTGACGAGGAACTCTAGTTAAGGGACAGGACACTTTCATTTGGAGAGTCTTTTCTAGAACAAGACACAATGACATATATTCTCTGGCTTGTCAGCTTTTGCTTTTGAACACAAGTAGCACTGGACCATGATTTCTGCAGAGACCAGAACAGAAATAAAAGGTGAAAACAGGCTCACCGAGAGCTTGGACATCAAATACAGCTAGCTACAATACCCGCACTGGCATTTGGTCTGCATGGCTCTGGGAGAAAACAGTAAAAGGCAAGAAGCTTGTGAGTTAGGACCCTGAGCACATTCGATGCTCGATTCTCACTGGGGGTGAGTGTTAAGGATTTGCTTACAGATAGATCACTAGGCTGTGACTGGGTACTCGTGGGAACCACGCCTCCCTCATTTCCACCCCTTGCCTCTCTTTCCATCCAAACAGAACTTCCAAGTCAAGTAGACATTTTATGTTGCCTTGCAAGCCCCCTTTATCTTCCTCTGAGATGCAAGCTGCATG
>JADRCC010575283.1:0-17472 GCA_019843855.1 Hylomyscus alleni
CCTACCTGGGGCAGACAGTGTTGACACTTAAAAAATTGAGGCTTTTTTTTCTAGACACATCTCTCTAAGACTTGAACAATTTTTCTAACTGTCATGACAAATTCCAAGTTGGAGCAAGTTCCTTTAGTAGGGAAACTTTGATTTATTGGGTATTGAAGTTTTAAGTGTCATGGCTTTAGTTAACATAGGCTGCCCTCAGATTAGACTTAGCTTTTTGTCTTGTTTTTTGAGACTTGGTCTCACTTTGTGGCCCTGACTGGAACTGGCCTTGAGTTTACAGACATCTTTCTTCCCTTGCCTTCTGTGAGTGTTGAGTTAAAGGTGTATCTCACCACACCCAATTCTTGACTTTTTTTTTTCAGTCAGCACTCTTGTGTTGTGCTGTAAGTTCATTGGCTATGATATACTGACCTATTTCAGCAATAGCTATTATTTGACAGATTTTTGATGTAATTTCTTTAAAAAAAATTTTTTTCTAATGGTCATTGTTTTTTTTTTTCCCAAAGTTTTTTTCAGACCTAGCCATATCAGTTTGATTTTCTCCCTTTATCTGATAATCTATTTGTTGCCTAATCTGTTTTTTTAATGTGTGTATTATATGTATGTGTGTGCATGTCACTTGTTCAGGTGCCCAAAGAGGTCAGAAGAGGAAGTTAGATCCCCTAGAGTTAGAGTTGTGAGCTTCCCAGCAGAGCTGGGAACTGAACTTGAGTCCTCTGAAGGATCAAATGCTCTTAATGGCTAAGCCATCTCTCTAACCCCTGTGTTAAATTTAGATAAAACCTTGTGTGTCATTTTGCTATCATGCCATTAGCTCATTAACTTCATAATCTTCTCTTTCTTTTGTGAGAGTAGTCAACCTTATATATTCATAGATATGCACAGTCTGTTTATTTTTAGTTCGTGAAAAGTTTTTTTTGGCCAGGCATTGTAGCACAACCTTTTAATCCCAGCATTTCGGAGGCAGAGGCAGGCAGACGTCTGAATTGGAGGCCAGCCTGGTCTGCATGGCGAGTTTGAGGCTGGCAGCAGCTGCATAGTGAGACCTTGTCTCAACATCAACAACAAAACCCCCTTTTCCTTCAAGTTCTTTTCTCTCCAGCTAGGTACTGAGCGATGTCTACATTTTCTCTATTTCAGATGATGACACCACGACAGAAAATGGAGCGCTGGCTCCAAAGCAGGAGATGACTTCAGCTGGAGAGTCTCACGAAGTCCCTGGAACTCTCAATATAGGTGTTCCCCAGATTTTTAAATATGGAGAAACCTGTTTTCCCAAGGGCAGGTTTGAAAAAAAGAGAAATCCTTCTAGGAAGAAACAGCACATATGTGACGAATGTGGGAAACACTTCAGTCAGGGCTCCGCCCTCATTCTTCATCAGAGAATCCACAGTGGGGAGAAACCTTATGGATGTGTTGAATGTGGAAAAGCCTTTAGCAGAAGCTCCATCCTTGTGCAACACAAGAGAGTCCATACTGGAGAAAAACCCTACAAATGTCTTGAATGTGGGAAAGCCTTTAGCCAGAATTCTGGGCTCATTAATCATCAGAGAATCCACACTGGGGAGAAACCTTATGAATGTGTTCAGTGTGGGAAATCCTATAGTCAAAGCTCAAATCTTTTTAGACATCAGAGAAAACACAATGCAGAAAAACTTTTGAATGTTGTGAAGGTTTAAGAAATTTAGGAGGAACCAATCAGCACTCAGGTCTTTTTCTTCAGAAATGAAGACAAAATTAAAAACATGAAGATATATGGAAACTATTTTTCCCTGTTGACTGGGAAAATCCACTGGGGGGAAAAATCTTCATTTACCATTATTATCTTGGAAGAAATGGTGTTATACCTGCCTAGAAACTGAAATTTTAAATAATTCAGGTGTTAATACCTAAATTTTCCATGTGATGTTTGTATTCTCTTTTTTTCTCCCCAGGTAATGAGCTACCTGTTCTTTGTCCCTTTCCTTTTTCAGACAGCTACTTTATTTCTGTGTTGGTCATTGGAGTGTTGTTCTGTAAGGGTGCACACCCTTTTATTTTAAAAGGTAACACCGGAATTGTAAAATCTAAAAGCCCATCTTCAAGATTTAGAAACATCCTTGAAAGCTTAGTTTCCTTTTGTTCAGGATGAGTATATTTGAGAAAATAGAAGATAAAGGCCAAAGCCTCAGAGTCAGATAAGCCTTAAGATCTCATGAGAGATGGTAGCAAAACTTCAAAGAGTGGTGGCGACACACTGGGGAGTTACCAAGTGAAGCACATCACTTAGGTACAGTTGTCCTGTACAAAAACTTGAAAAGAAAAGTGGTTTTACCTAACTTGTGGGAATATTACTAATTAAAATGGTTTTCCTGTGTAAAAAGACAGTTGTAAAAGTTATGGTAAATCAGACACTAAGGAAGAGTGTAGTGATGTTGAAAGGCAAATGTAAAATAAGGTAATTATATGACATGGCTTTTAGAAAAACTCAAACATTTAACTTGTTTTGCCTCATTCTAGTTAAGGACAGGACATTCCTTGATGGGGTGGGTAACAATATCAGGTTTGCTATTTTTATTCCTTTGGTACAAAAGGGTTTAACACCAGGCTAAAACAGCCATACATTTATTATGAAAAATTTCTACCGACAATGCACTGTGCTAGATACTGTAATCCTGCCATAAGTGGGTGGGTATCTGTTCCACTCTAAGTCATAAGGGGTTTCCCCATCAGCATTCCTAGGTCACCTCTGAGAGCCCCAGAGTTGTAGTTCTCTTGCCAGTGTGTTGTGTTTGGAGGGAGACGTTGGCTCAGAGAGCTAGCTAGTCAGCTCTTAGCATTCTTCAGAGGTGAGCACAAAACACACTCTTAGTTTGAAAGTTAATGAATCTTAAAAAATCCAAACATAATTTCTAGTAGCATTGTAGTTGTAACTACATGTTGAGTGGACTGTCCTTTAAACAACTAAGCTATTAATAACTAGTTTATTAACTGTCAAAATTGATTGTTTTAATTTACAGTCTTAACACATTTTTTAAAAAATGTATTGAAATACATTTTTAGTAGTAGGATTCTGTATGCCTTGGCTAAGAATCCAAGTACTGTGGTTCTACTGTTCAATGAAAAACTCTGGAAGTTAAAGCATTGGGTAAGAGAAGAGGCTTTTTTATGTAAGACAGACATTGCTACATGGAAAATTATCCATGCAAGTACAGATATTTCATAGTTCCAGTGATTTGGGTCATATCTGGTGCTCTGTCAAATTTTAACGTGAAAAGTGAGATTTTTGCCTGAGCCTGTTGAAAAACAGTAATAAATGCCACACAGCTGGTGAAGTGAGGCCGAATGAAGCTTGTTGATGATTTTCTGATAACAATTATAAGAAATGTGCTTTATAGACTAAGATTTATTGAATATAAATATGTAGTAATGCTATAATGTATTTTTAAGTTATACAAGAACATGTAGGACTTTTGTTTGGGTTTTTCTCTGTGGCCGAGAGGAAACAAGTTAATGTCCAATAAAGCTACAAACTACTCTGCTCTAAGGTAAAGTAGCTTGGAATTGCCTGCCTAACTTATTAACTGCCTTCTTTCCCAGTAGGATTTTGAGGTGGCACATTGATACAAAGCCTGTAGGAATGACAGAACTCTTAGGGTAGGTAAAGGGGGGGTTAACCTCTGGGTGGAATGTCAAATATCAGTCTAACAATTTTAGAATAGGAAGGCCAAAGCTGCTTAGTGACGTGAAAGCACAGAATGTAGCATTAGAGTTGGTGAACGTGTGAGGTCTGTCAGCTCTGACACCTGTTCCTTTTGAGAAGGAAGCTGACACAAGGCTCTGTGAGGAGAGGGGACTGGGCTAAAACCCTGGTGGTATACAAGAAAAGGAAGTGATGGAGTCTGTATTTAACTGACTCTGCTTAAGAAATTAATTTACAGTTAGTGATTGCTGACTTCAGACCTATCCCCACATATATTTTGGGGGTACACAGTAATGAAGTAGGCTTGTAGCAGGTACCAAGCAGTGGCTGAGCTAGCCCCTTTCTGGCTAGCAGTTCTGTTAAGACATGCATACTAACTGACCCAACAGGCTGTTTAGTAGCTTTTAGTGATTTTAAATAATCACACCTAGTTATGTTTGACCATTGCAGCCTAGCTTACATCTGTGTGAGTTTAGGGGACGTTTTCTATACTGAAACAATGTGCTTGCTAAGCATTGGATTGGAATGCCTAATAGATCTGTGGACTAGAAAAACAAGACCCAAAGATCACATGACTTGGACTTGGCAGGGCTAAAACTCCCAAGGCCAGGTTTTTTGATTGGTCTGTGGAGAGTGATGGTATTCAAGTCCTGCTTAGTAAGCACTACATCTTTTTTTTTTTTTTTTTTTTTTTTTTTGGTAAACAAACTTGAAAAGCTATTATATATGTCCATTTGAATTTTTTACAATGCAAAAATAAAAGATGAAAAAGTCATTCTTCCAGACTTAGCTCTGTACATGCTTAAGCAAACATCTTTTAAAATAATAGCTGACCTTTGGAGTTCAGTACAGGCACCCACTCCAGAGCTTTACTGTGCTTTAATCCTCCGCAAACCTGAGGTAGTGACATATCTCCATTGCACATCTGTACTGAGACTTGCTTTCACTCCTCACACTGATGTGGACATTTTCATAGCTACATAGTATTCCATTGCATGAAAACACTCACTGTCCATCTAAGCATCCCCAGAGTGATGGGTTAGTAGGTTCTTTATACATAATAGATATGGCTATCATCTATAGACATACATTTACTACCTATGTAGTTGTGTCTGTAACATAAATAACTAGAAATGGATTTATTGGCTCATAAATATTTGACATTTTTTGCAGGGGGGACTACAACTTTTACAAATAGCTCCCTTGGTAGTAATGCTTGTTTGTGTAACTCTTGTCAGTGCTGCTCGTCCTAGAGGCCAGTTCTTTTCTTCATTCTTTTGTTGTATCTTTATTATTAAGATTGAACATTTTTTGTTTATTGGCTTTTTTATGTCCTTGTCTGGCCTTGCTCATTTATTTTCTTTCTTTGTTTTAATTATGAAAGTATAAATTACTACAGTTAATACCATTCAAAAGGTATAAGAGTAGAGACCATTTTCTTCAGGGCTTCTGGTTGGTTCCACTTTCCAGTGTACTGTACATCCAGGAACAGTTTCTACACATTTCCATGTGAATATGCAGAAATGTGGACACCTTTTAAATAAGCAGGATTATATAGGCCTTTTAAGATATCTTTGTATTAAATATTCTGGTAATTAAATTCCATGGTTAGCTATTAAGACACTCTACTTACTAAGTCTGATAAGTGCTCACTTCCTCACATAGCCTTACCTACACTTGATAGTCCCTATCCATTTGGGACATGTATAGAGAAAAGAGAAACTGTCCTTACTTCCATTTCCCTAATGAATAGTGAAGTTGGAGTTCTTTACAATTCCCTGAGGGTTGGTTGGTCATTCTAGCTTCTACTGCTTTTGTATTGGGTTATGTATGGGTGTCTGTTCTGCATTTCTCCCTTCATTTATGGTCACCCATCCCATATGGCTTTGGTGAGCACATGAGCAGGCCTGGCATGAGCCATACAGCATCCTAACCTCAGTGGTTAGAGAGTAGGCAAGGCTAGGGAGAGTGCTCAACAACTGCAACCACTCGCAAGAAGGTTTTGGAGACACTGGAGACCTAAGGACGATGTGAGCCTGCATTCTTACTATGTGGAGAAAATACTGGAGGAGAAATTCAGGCCAGCAGGGATGTTGAGAAAACCTAAGTTCTGCTATTTTTCTGGGGGCCCTAGATCCAGATGTGCCTAGAGCCTGCCCTACCTCTGGACTTTAAAGTTTCTTGAGCCAATAATTTCCCTTTCTTGTTTAAGATAGTTGTATTTGGCTTCTGTCCTGGTTAATATATAGGGTATTTGTATTTTCTTACTGATTTGTAGTAAACCTTTGTAGTTTTAAATTATCAACTTCATGCATTATATAAGTTAATAAAATTAGCATGGCCTTCTCTGATTTGGGCTCTTAACCTCTGCCATGTGCTACCTTAGTCTATCTCCTCCCCAATTCACACACCACTGGCCTTCTTGACATTCTGACAGTTACTGAATGCTGGCTTTCATGCCTGAATGACTTTCATACATAGCCTCCAACAGATCTCTTCTCCCTCCAGATTCATTTGGGTCCAGGTGTATTAAACTGCTGACTCTGTCTTAGGGCTTCTATTGCTCTGATAAGACACCACAACCAAAAGGAACTTGGAGAGGAAAGTTTATTCCATCTAACAACTCCTAGGTTATTTGAGTCTCTGCCCTGCCCTGTCTCTGAATTAAGTCAGGACAGAAACTTGGAGACAAGAACTGATGTAGAGGCCATGGAGGAATGCTGCTTATTGGCTTTTACCTGATGGCTTCTTGAACCTGCTTTCTTACAGCACCCAGGCCACTAGTCCAGGGCTGGCAGCAGCCACAGTGAACTTGGGCCTTCCCCCATCAGCCATCAAGAAAATGCACCACATGGCTGTCCACAGGCCATTGTGGTGAGGGCATGTTTTCAGTTAAGATTCCCTCTTCCAAAAGGACTCTAGTTTGTGTCACGCTGCCAGCACACTGCTATACCTAGCTAACAATACTCTTAGGGCATTGCCTTCAATGTATGTGATCCATGGAGCCCTTCAAAATTACCTTTATCTAACATGGGTTTGGGGTGAGGGGACATTCTATTCCCTGTACAAGCCCAATACCTGATTTGGGGAAAGAATATTATGCAAGGCTGTAGGGTGTTTCCTTGATTAATGTGGAAGGGCCCAGCCCATTGTGGGTAGTGCCAACTCTAGTCAGGTGAACCTGGATGATCTGAGAATGTGGGCAGAGCAGACAGGGAGCAAGCCAGTAAGCAGTACTCTTCCAAGATCTCTGCTCATTCAGGTTCCTGCCCAGTTTGAGTTCCTGTCCTAAACTATGATGTGGAAGTTTAAACGGAATAGATTGTTTACTCCCAAAGTTGCATTTGGTCAAGTGTTTTATCAAGCAATAGAAACCCTAAGATACATAAATACATGTGTGTACATGTATATAATATGTGTGTATATATGTATATATGGCTTAAACACATGTACATATAAATACATAGTTTACACAAATTATAGTTTATATATATTACACATAATATAGTTTATTATGTATATACATACATACATACAGGGTTTCGTACCAATGAAGTCTATAGTGTTAGAACACTACTCGGATTGTAACTTCAAGTTTTGGATAGTAAAAAACTTTTTATCTATTTTCTACTGTATATTCTCCATAAGAAAATACATATGGATTTGGTGCTGGTAGATGCGTTTAATCCCAGCAGATCTTTTGAGTTTCAGGCCAGCTTGGTCTATATAGTGAGACTCTGTCTCAACAACAAAAAACCCAACCTATAAAGCATTTAAGAATTAAACTGATGGACCTTGTTTTTCACACTAGTCTTAGCCTTCATGTTCCTTTTTGTCTAGAATTTCTCATAGACTCTCAGTGCATTCAAAAGATGGTCCTAACTCAGCCAGTGCTAATTGGGTCTTCCTGCCACTCGACCATGTATCTCTGCCCCAACATGAGACTCAGTTTGTGCTCACTCTTCTCCAACCATCTGCTCTTAGCATCTCAAGTAAATTCAGCATTGCTTTCAGTTCTTTAGAGTTGCTATTCTCATGAGGATCTTTCCTCAAACTAAGTCTCTGAATGAAATCTTCCCTGGCAAACTTGTATAAATTGTATTATTGTTCCTTGACAAAAATCTCCATGCATATACACAATCATAAATATATATACACTTAGAGAGAAAAACAGCCACAATTCTAAGTGTCCATATGTTAGCTTGCTACTTTTCCTTGAGGTAGCTGGCTGCTTCTGTCTAAAGTTAAGTCTACCTACTGGACTCCGTTTCTCTCCTACCTACTTACCTTTCACAATACCAAACATTCTCTCGTTGGTATTTTCTTTCTTTCTTTTTTTTTTTTTTTTGGTTTTTTCGAGACAGGGTTTCTCTGTATAGCCCTGGCTGTCCTGGAACTAACTCTGTAGACCAGGCTGGCCTCGAACTCAGAAATCTGCCTGCCTCTGCCTCCCGAGTGCTGGGATTAAAGGCGTGCACCACTACCGCCCAGCTAAAGATTTATTTATTAATTATAAGTATGCGTATTAATTGTAAGTATAAGTAGCTGTCTTCAGATACACCAGAAGAGGGTGTCAGATCTCATTACGGGTGGTTGTGAGCCACCATGTGGTTGCTGGGATTTGAACTCAGGTCCTTTGGAAGAGCAGTCAGTGCTCTTACCTGCTGAGCCATCTCTCCAGCCCCTTGGTATTTTCTTAATTAGCTTAATATGCTGACTTTTTTTTTTCCTTCGAGACAGGGTTTCTCTGTATAGCCTTGGCTGTCCTGGAACTCACTCTGTAGACTAGGCTGGCCTCAAACTCAGAAATCCGCCTGCCTCTGCCTCCCAAGTGCTGGGATTAAAGGCGTGCGCCACCACCACCTGGCCAATATGCTGACTTTTTAATCACTCAGAACTTTTTGAGTCATAGTGGAGTTAGAGAGACCAGGTCTAACCTGTCTGAATTAGTAACAAATAGATATTAGAAGCAAAGGGTGGTGAAATGAGAGACTAATTTGGTAGACTTTGGGTCCTTGTTATTACTGGAGTTTCTAGGCCACCACATGGAGAGGGAGGGGGAAAGCTTAGTGGTCTTCCAAAGTGGAAAATGGAGCCAGGAATTGTGTGTGGCTGGACTCTTCAGGGTACAAGACACACAAACTGCCAGGAGAAAATGCAGCGAGAGGACGTGTTCTCCAGAAGACGCTGCCCAGGTATTTGATTAGTTAGGGGCACATGTGAAACTGGGTAAAGAACAATCTTTGGGGTAGAGAACCACTAGAACTCACAAGGTCAAAGTAGACTTCACAATCCCCAGAACATTCTCTAGGAGGTTTTGTTGTTTTGTAATTTAATTGTTTTTTTTTTTTTGAGACAGGGTTTCTCTGTGTAGCCCTGGCTGTCCTGGAACTCACTCTGTAGACCAGGCTGACCTCGAATTCAGAAATCCATCTGCCTCTACCTCCCAAGTGCTGGGATTAAAGGCGTGCACCACCACTGCCTGGCAGTAATTTATTTATTTTTATGTGCATTAGTGTTTTGCCTGCATGTCTCTATGTGTGAGGGTGTCAAATCCCCTGGAACTGAGCTTACGGACAGTTGGGAGCCCGGGTCCTTCGGAAGAGCAATGAGTGATCTTGACTGCGGATCATCTCTCCAGCCCCTCTCTGGTGGTTTTGCCTGAAGTGGAGATAGTGCAGCGTCTGAACAGTTTTGTCAGTCAGACCATGGCGTATGGCCACTACTGGCATCTAATGGGTAAAGGCCCGATGGGTAGCTAAACAGTGTGACCATGGCGTATGGCCACTACTGGCATCTAATGGGTAAAGGCCCGATGGGCAGCTTAACAGTGTGCAACGCATAGCTGTACAGATGGCTTGTGGTGAAATTGAGAACTTAGGGGTTACAGTACCAAGAACAGTCTTGTTAAATCCAGAAAATAATCTTAAAAAGCAACACCTTGAACAACACTTAAAAACTAAGGCTTGGAAGGGTAAAAATGAATAGATCCCAGAACAATTATATTGAGATATTCAGCAGCCAACAAGACATGCTATGAAGCCTGATACGGTAGCACATCCCATCACTCTGGAAGCATTCAAGAGGATCAGAACTAATCTAGGTTATGTGGTAAGTCCATGTAACAAAATACACACATTTGGTAGCCAATCAAAGATGCTTAGAATTGTACCATAAACCACCTCTCTTAGTTGTTCTTTTTGCTAACTTGACCCATGCTAAAGTTATCATGGAGAAAACCTTAATGAGAAATGCCTCCATCTGACTTCCCACAGGCAAGTCCGTAGGACATTTTCTTGATTAATGAATGTTGTGGGTGGGCCAAGTACAAAGCAGGCAATGCCACCAGAGGACAGGTAGTCAGTCCTGTGTGCTATAAGAATGGCTCAGCATAGCTGGGCGTAGTGGCACACACCTTTAATCCCAGCACTTGAGAGGCAGAGGCAGGTGGATTTCTGAGTTCGAGGCCAGCCTGGTCTACAGAGTGAGTTCCAGGACAGCCAGGGCTACACAGAGAAACCCTGTCTCAAAAAACCAAAACCAAAACCAAAACCAAAAAACCAATAAACAACAACAAAATTACAATGAAGATTTTCATACAACTCCCAGAGCACCTTAGGATTTCCTAAATACCAGTAATTCTCAGCTCTAAGGTAAATTGTTATAAAATTCATCTTCCAGTATTTATTAAGTAGAGCATGGGTTAAACATTGATTAAAACCTATTTCATGGTCATTATAGCTTGGTAAGATTCTGTTCTAGTATGGTCTTCAAATTTGTGCACTATAGGTTTCCCACATTTATGCAGTCAGTCTTCCTCCCTCAGAATGAAATCTCCTCCTCTTCTGCACACCCCCCATTTGTTCTATTATTTTTCCCAAGGCAGATTTTTCTTGTGTAGCCCTGGATGGCCTTGAATACTGAGATACACTTGCCTCAGCCTCCCAAGTGCTGAGATTAAAGGCATGTGCCTGCCTAGAATGATGTACTAAAAATCACCAAGATAGATTTGTTAAAACATCTGCTTCCCTGAACATGAGGTCAGAAGTTTCTCTTCTATGTGGATCCTTGTAGTTGTCCAGCTGGCATGAACCTCTCTGAGGGGGAAGTGAGGATGATTATAGGAAACAGAAAAATGATGCAAGAGACAGATATGGTAGGGCTGCAGGTCATTACCATGCCAGCAGTGAGTGTATTTCCCATAGCCTTTTTTATACTACAGTACCATGAGAAGCAAAGCCACAAGCCAATATTAACAATTTGCTGAAATATACATGTAAGACATCTGTTCCTATCCAATAACCTCCCTGTTCCTTCCACCAAGGTCAATAGAACCTTCAGCCCCTCGCCTTGAGCTTCAAGCACACCTCCTCTTATTGTCCCATGCATCAGCAAGCTGGGAAATCTGCCAACAGACTCTGACCTGCTCTGATTCTGCTTGGGAGGCAGACTTCTCTCTCTTTTTTTCCGTTTCAGAGAAGATGCAAATGGTTCCTGGCAGATCCTCTGATATTTGGTAAGATTGGTCACAGTGCTGAAGGTTTCATACAGGTATCACATTTGTAGTTTTTTGACCAATGTGGGTTCTTTGATGGTTAACTAGATCAGAGCGCTGACTGAAGCTTTTGCCACATTGAGCACATGGATAAGGTTTCTCTCCAGTGTGGATTCTCTGATGAAGGGTAAAGGCTGAGCACTGACTGAAAGCCTTCCCACACACACATTTATATGGCTTCTCTCCAGTGTGAATTCTCTGGTGTTTAATCAGGTCTGACTTTTGACTGAAACTTCTGGTGCACTGTGTACATGCATATGGTCTTTCTCCTGTGTGAACTCTGTGGTGGAGAATAAGGTCAGAACTCTGCCGAAAGGCTTTGTTACAACTACTGCAGTGGTAGGGCTTCTCCCCGGAATGCACTCTCTGATGTTTAGTGAGGTCAGAACTTTGACTAAAACTCTTATTGCACAGATTACACGTATATGGTTTTTCTCCAGTGTGTACTCTTTGATGCTTTATGAGATCTGAACCACGACTAAAACTTTTAGAACAGCTGTTGCAAGGGTATGGTTTTTCTCCAGTGTGAATTCTCTGGTGGAGAATAAGGTTGGAACTCTGACTGAAAGTCTTGCCACATTTATCACACTCATAGGGCTTCTCCCCAGTGTGGATTCTGTAATGTTTAACAAGGTCTGACCTTCTACTAAACATTTTACTGCACTGACTGCACGGGTAAGGCTTCTCTCCGGTGTGGATTCGTTGATGATTAATAAGGTCTGAAAGCCTACTGAAACTTTTGGTACACTGATTACATGGATAGGGTTTCTCTCCAGTATGAATTCTTTGATGCAGAATAAGGACTGAGCTCTGGTTAAAAGCCTTCCCACATTCACTACATTTATACGGTTTCTCTCCAGTGTGAATCCTTCTGTGTTTAATAAGGTCTGAATTCTGACTAAAACTTTTGTTACACTGACTACATGGATATGGCTTCTCCCCAGTGTGGATTCTCTTATGGAGAATGCGATCAGAGCTCTGACTGAAGGCCTTCCCACACACATCACACTTGTACGGTTTCTCTCCGGTGTGGATTCTTTGATGTTTTATAAGATCGGAGCTCTGACTGAAATGTTTGTAACAATGGTTACACATATAAGGCTTCTCTCCAGTGTGGATTCTCAGATGTTTAACCATGCCTGAGTGCTGGCTAAAGCTTTTACTACAGTAACTACACTGGTAGGGTTTTTCTCCTGTGTGGATTCTCTGGTGTATCATAAGATCTGAGCTCTGACTGAAGGCCTTCCCACACTCATCACACTTGTAAGGTTTTTCACCTGTGTGGACTCTTTGATGTTTAATAAGGTCTGAGCTCCGACTAAAACTTTTAATACACCAACTACAAGGATAGGGCTTCTCTCCAGTATGAATTCTCTGATGCAGAACCAGGGCTGAGCTCATCCGAAAGGCCTTTCCACACTCCTCACATTCATAAGGTTTCCAGTGAGTTCTTTGGTGCCTAATAAGTCCTGTACTCCAAGCAAAGCTTTGGTCACATTCATCACAGCTATACTGTCTTCTTTTGAAGAGCATCTGACCATTCAATTCATCTCCAAATTCACAGAATCCACTGCCTTTGGATTCGTGGAGAACATCCTCCTGGAGGCTGCCAGACTCTTCAGTCAATGTTTCAATCTTTCCTGTCATTTCCTCCTCTGTAGCTGGCTCTCCAATCTTGATCTTAGTCTCACCATCTGGAATAATAAACAAAATCTAAATGGAAAATGTGCTCCATGCTGTAAGAAAGTTCCAGGTGAAGCTAGTCAGTATTTACCTGCAGATGTCACAGTAAGAGGGGAGGGTGTGGTGACAGGTGGCCCCACAGGGTTGACAGGCTGCAAGGTGGTGGACTCAAATGAAATGAGAGGCTTCCCAACATTGAACAATACTGAGGAAAACTGGGAAGATTTAACAAATACGGATCACACATTTGTAGAAGGCACTTATCAGATGTGATTTTCACAAGGAGGCCTAGGAATAATGAGATTGATTCACTACAATAATAAAGCGTGATTAAAGCTGATAACTTATTAGTATATTTAAACAGCACACAAAAATGTAGGAAAGGGGCTGGGCAGTGGTGGTGCACACCTTTAATCCCAGCACTTGGGAGGCAGAGGCAGAGGCACATGAATTTCTGAGTTCGAGGCCAGCCTGGTCTACAGAGTGAGTTCTAGGACAGCCAGGGCTACACAGAGAAACCCTGTCTCAAAAAACAAAACAAAAACAAAAACAAAAATGTAGGAAAGGGAAGATGGTTTGATTTTATCTAGCAATGCTCAGATATTTAGGCTAAAAGTAAAGTTAGAGTTTAAAGTTAAAGTGCTAAAGAAAAATAATGAGGGGGCTGGTGAGATGGCTCAGCGGGGAAGAACACTGACTGCTCTTCCAAAGGTCCTGAGTTCAAACCCCAGCAACCACATGGTGGCTCACAACCACCCATAATGAGATCTGATGCCCTCTTTCTGGTGTGTCTGAAGTCAGGAACAGTCTACTTACATATAATAAATAAATAAATCTTTAAAAAAAAAAAAAGAAAGAAAAATAATGAGAGGGAAATAAAACCTTTCAATTTCTTTGCATCTCCCTTTAAGAAACAGTATAAAATTGTTGTTATACCATAGAACACATACTGTGTTCTAAGCAACTTATACAAAAAGTCAGAACATTCCCAGAACAGCAATCAGTTTAAAACAGGTAACAATATCCATCTAGTGAAAAAGAACTCTGATACTACTTATTCTCTTCTCCAGTTGGAACTAAACTTGGTATCACAAACAAGGGGGTGAGAGTAGTGGGATGATCAAGTTGTTTCTACTTGCTCAAACTGCACGCATTAATGAGAGTAACAAGAAATCAATTCTGACACAAAGACTGGTTTCATGTTTTTACATGGGTGCCAGTACACTTAAGAAAATTATGTGTATTTGTGTGTATGTGTTTATGTCATGTGTGTATACTGTCCTTAGAAGCCAGAGGAGGGTGTCAGATCTCCTGGCAGTTGTGAACTGTTCCACATGGCTGCTGGTTGGTGAACTTGGTGAACTCTATAAGGACACAAGTACTCTTCATCACCGAGCCATCTCTCCAGCCTCCAAAGACATTAAAAATTAAGGGCATAAACATAAATATTTACACTGAAGCCTGGTGCCATGTCAATTTAGTTAAAGCACAGTAGTAAAGTACTCACTAGGGTCTACCCCCCTAGCTGTGGATGTGACTGCATTTTGAGAGTATCAGGCACGTATTCTCTCTTGTTGAGCAGGCCTCAATTTAACCCGGCAGGGGTTGTTTACCTTCAGAACAGCTGCTACTGTACCGGCGTCCCCATCTTGCTTGGCAAATTAGCACTGTAGTTTGTGGGGTTCACAGCAAAATAAGAATATTGAGGCCTTATCTCTCAGGTAGCTTACCCAATCCCTTCAGGCAGTACTATGAAAGCTAGGCCCCGGTGAGGAGGCGTCCAGCTTACCGTCAGCTCACTTTCTTGCTACCGCTGTCATCCTTAATCAGAGAGATTCTCCGTAGAGAACACAGACTTATAGCTGTTCAGGATGTTTAGTCTTAGTCTTAACTAGGACATCTGTGCCACTCCCTTTAAAGCCTGGGGGACACTGTGGAAGAAAGTGGAAAGAATGCAGGAGCTGGAAGAGAGGGACAAGAGGTGTGAAATACTTTTTTTTTTTTTTTAAATTTTTTGTTGTTTTGAGAAAAGGTCTCACTGTGTAGCCCTGGCTGCCCTGGAACTCTATAGACCAGGCTGGCCTCAAACTCAGAGATCCACCTGCCTCTGCTTCCCAAGTGATGAGATTAAAGGTGTGTGTCACCAATTCCCCAGCATAAAATACTACCTTCAGGTATGACATGGCCATTGCAGACAAGATCTCACGGGAACCGTGGCTGCCTATAATGGGCTTGCACAAGTTAAAGTCTGTTAAAACCTAATTATAGATCAGGGAGAAACTCAATGGACCCTAGTCTACCTGCCGAACTATTGGTGACTGATGGAATCTGGGGGACAATCATTGCCTTTAGTTTGTATCAAACAGCGAGCCCACCAGAATCTAATGGGTAATACCAAACCTGTTGACACATAGACTCCCAGCTGAAATCATAAAACAAACCAGGAATGAATGTAGGAGAGGGACTTATAGGGAGGAAGGGGCCTAACAGGGGTTGCATAAAGACAAGGGGTACAATGAGAATAACAATGTACCATGTACATGTATGAAACTGTCAAAGAATATATCTAATCAGCAAATACTAAACAACCACAAGAAACTGAGGGCAACAGTGAACTACTGCAGCACTAGCTTCAGTTTCCAGATGGCCACACAGTAGCACACAGGTCCTCTCTATGCCAGCTCCCGCAACTCCATCTATCTCCACATATGCAACAGTATGAACAAGACTGCAGCTTACTCATTAGACTTCAACCTGAGTGAGGTTTCATAGCCCTGTCCTTCCCTATGATTCTACCACCTATGGAGGATCAAGGATCAAGATCATTTTTTGCTATCAGATTTGAAAAGGTAATTCCTGCCTGGCTTGGTGCTAAAAATGCACCTATTAAGTCGGACTTTGTGAAGTTTAACTAGCCATACTTTGTTTTAGTGGTGGTTTTTAATATACAAGGGACTGAACTCAGGACTTTCCACCTCACAGTCAAGTGCTCTATCATTGAGTTCCACCCCAGACCTCTAGGTAACTTTCTTTTAAGTCATGGAGCATATTTACCTCTTTTAAAGCATGGACTGTATTTACCTCCAAAAACACAAGACTTTGAATGATATGGAGAATAAATACCTAGTTCCTTATCTAGAGTACAGCTTAGCAGTTTCATCAAAAGTCTGGACTCAGGAATGCTTAGCGAACCTCTTTACTCCCCTTTACCATTCACTGGCTTTCAATGTGTTTTTGGGTGAATGGTCTAGGTCCTTTCCACTCACTGAAGTTATATTCCAAATCTCCATAGGGCCAACTGAAGATGTCCAGCCTACCGTGGCTCCAGGGCATCACCAGACTCCACACCACCTGAAGCATAAGATCTGTCCACAAACACACAGCAGCACTATGTTGACAAGGGAAAAAGGCTGTCCATGAGCAGTGATCAATGGCACAAATAGATTCAGTTTGATAATTTCAAGGCCATCATTTGTTGTGTTCTTACATCCCTAAGGAGCCCTTCAGATGACTTCTGTGGGAGCTGTGGATTCATTTGGAGGCAAGCATGTCTAGAAGGGCCATCACTTCCTTAGAAGTTAAGACAAATCAGTGTTCGGACAGGCAAGCAGAAAGTCTGCTTGAGTGCCCAAGCACAGGAAGTGCAGCCATTGTCTGGCTATCTCTTCCTTACTGTTGAACTCTTCAGCTCCCAAGTCCTTGGTGCGAACTATAACTCCACTTGTCAGAGAAAACGTGTCCACCCCAGACTCCTTAGCAGTAACTCCCCTGAGAGCCTCTTTAGCAGGAATTCTCCCAACCCCAATCAGCTTATCAGGACCCAGTCCCCTCAGTGCTGAACACTAAGGAGCCTGTTCCCTAAGTGCTGAACTCTAGAGTGACCCCCAGAACCAGTTCTTTACCACCTGACCCTTCAGGGTCACTTCAGTGCTGACCTTCACAGTGCGACTGCCTTAGCACCATGACTGTGCACCCCACTCATAAGACCGAACTCTCTAGTGTAACCCCAGCAGAGCTCTTCAGTGTGACACCCAGCAGGACTCTCTGGCAGTGGTCTCCTTTGTGGAGCCTGGCTCTTGGCTCTGAACTCTTCAGGATCTTCAGAAGAACTGCCTGGAAATGAGCCTCAGTTCTGTACTGTTCAGCACATAAATTACCTATTTTTGCCTTAGACACTAGGTAATAACTTCCATCCAAGCAAAGCAGCCAGTGCTAGTGATCTACCTGATTTCTGGCCTGGTGATCAGAAATCCCCCCTTTATGCAGTCCAGATACATGTCTAGGCAGGTGGGAACTTTCATATACTCAGGATACACTGCAATCACTGCTTGTGAGGAGAACGAGCCTGAGGGCAAGCATTCAGTTGGCGAGGAAGTTCTCCTAGAGAACAGTTAACGGCAACAACTCCCACCCAACCGAGCCACCATCTGAGAGTTCGGTACCTGCCTCCTTCATCTTAGCTACCTCCAGGCAACAAGAATGTGCTAAGTACTATTAAAATGAGCTAAAAATCACTATTAGTGTCAGTGGTAAATTCTTATTTATTTATTTA
>JADRCC010575284.1:0-16616 GCA_019843855.1 Hylomyscus alleni
CCTCTTCAAGGCTCAGGGAACATCAGAGACGATGGACAGGAAAGAACATAAGAGTCTGATAATGGGAGGAAGACCCTGGACCGTGTTTACAAACGTGGCATGGCAGTGGTACTTAGGAACTCATAGAGGCTGTGATTGCCTGAACAGGACCTGCATAAACCCGAGTCCATCAACATTCAGTCATAAACAGGGGAGGAGCTCATGGGCCTAGCCCGTCTTAGAGGAGATATTAATAGCTGATAGAAGCTACGGAAGAGGAAGTTATTGGCTATTGTCTTAGGTAGTACAGCCACAGGTACATTGCCTATGATAGCGGATAACTGCACACGCATGCCTCTACTGGACACAGACATAAAAGTGGGGAGGGGATTTGTAAGGAGGAAGAAGTTGGTAGGGAAGTGAGGGAGGTGGGGAGGCGTGTAACCAGAATATAATGTATAGGTATATGAAAATTACAAGAATAAATTAAATAAACAAAATTTCAAAAGCCCCATATTTTTTAGATTTCTGTTTTGATGACACAGAAATGGAAGAGAAGTACGCTAGTTGGGATGCAGGAGACTCATAAACAGTTTTACTCAGCTTTAAACCCTGTGAGCTACGGTAAGAACTGGCATGCCATGCTATGCCCATGGGTGCAATAGTGGCACGAATATTATAGGAGTAACCAACTACATTCTGGTATTATAAATCTAGCCAAAAGTCCGTGTCAGAGACTATAGGCCCAAGGGATAAACTTACCACTACTATTATGCTAAAAAAGGCACAGTGTCAAACTACCCTCTCAATTTTTATATTTCCATATTCATAGTTGAGTGTAGCTCTCAGACCTCATCAGAGAAGTTTCTTTGTGTGGTTAATGCAACTAAAAGCTAGTCAGCATGCAAGGAGTCCCATTTGTGGCTGAGTACATCTATGTCATGACCCATCGGGAAGAAAGATGTAAGGACCAGAGATACAGAGGGCAATTGCGAAACAGTGACTCCTGGATTTGATAGAACTGGCTGCACTCATAACCTCACAGCAACTGTGGTTGTCTGCACAAGCCCGCACATGATCTAGCCAGTCAGCACTTCAGCATGGAGAGGCTTACAAGCACCCTTTCATAGCTGATGAGCTATTGACAGTTGATAGCTTGGAGTGGGGGGGGGGAGGTCTGTTTCTTTTAAAACTGTGGCCCCGTTATATCCACTACACTCCAGTAGATGACTCCATACCTGTGAGTATATGGGTAGCATAAACTAGACTCAATGGGCAATTTTTTGCTCCCAACATGAAGTTGGGAAGGGGTAGAAGATGAAGAGTGGATCTGCAGGGAGTTGCATGGTAGACTTGGGGTCAATATGATCAAAAGACATTGTATGCACATATGAAATTTTCACATAATAAAAATATATTTTAAAAAGAAATATCAATTTCTTATCATATAGCCATATACCATGACTAACATTTAGGTACCCAGTAGAATCTATAGTGGCTAGTAGTTTCCAGATGGAATATTATAAAATGACATCACTGTCATTGCTGCAAGCTTTGTTGTCCACCATATCCTGGACAATTTCATAGCGGGCTGACAGCTCATCTTTCATCTGGCTGCTCTGGGATACAATGCCCATCCTGATCCAGTCATCCCATACCAGCTCTGTTACTAGTATGATGAACTACTCAAACATTACCCCACACAAAGACGCTATTATGTGAGCTCCTTAGTAGGGGATTGGGAGGGGCTCACATTCTGCAGCAGACTGCCTGGCCATTCTTCTTCCATTCATTCTGCTACTCAGAGCACCTGAGACTGGGTCCTCAACAAAGGATAGAAAAGTACTTGCTATAGATCTGAACACTGGAAGTTCAAGGTCAAAGGCTGGCTTTATTGCAGTGTTATTTCATCCGAGTGGACAAGAGGTGGAGAGAGACTGGTTGAGTCTGAACTCACCCTTTGATCTTGAATCCACTTTCCCTTAGATTAGTCCACTCATGAGAGCAGAGCCATCGGGGACTGCTCACCTCTTAAAGGTTCTACCTCTTAATGTTACAGTGGCACTTAAATTTTAACATTAATTTTGCAGGTAACAAACATTAAAGTCATAGCAGCCTTCTAGGCCCCGTGTCCACACCAGCTCCCATAAGACATCCCTCCTAACTGCTTTTAGAGGTCAGCCACACTCCCTCAGAACTCTCAGAGATCTTCTCTTGTCTTGTAGTATGATTGGTACATTGCCCAGTCTGTCACCTGTGAGCTTCAGGAAAGCCGGGAAATAAACACCTGCACCACAACTGATCTTAGATACGGGCCTCCAGACACAGATGAGTTAAAGGGAAATTTCTCTCTTAAGCCATGTAATCTGGAGCTAAGAATTGGTCCCTATTTCTTGTGTTCTTCAACAAGACCACCCCTTCCTTGGGCCTCAGTTTCCTCTTATTCATCAGTCTGACTCCATTTAAACTGCTATAACAAAATGGCTGCACTTTGGTTTTAAATAACACCCATTTCTTAATGTTCTGGAAACTAGAGTATGTAAAATCAAGTACCTAGAGAAGGCTTGCTTTGCAGTTCATAGATGAATTTCTAACTATGTCTTCATAGAAGGGACAAGAAAGCCCCTGGGTCCCTTCTACAAGGGCACTAACGCCATTCATGAGAGCTCCACTCCAGTAATGTAATCACTACCAAGTGGTAAACATCACACATAATGGGATAGCCCTCCGAAACTGTAAGCAAGCTCTAAATAAAATGCTTGCTTTTATTTTTTCTTATTAGATATTGTCTCTATTTACATTTCAAATGTTATCCCTTTTCCTGGTTTCCCCACTGAAAAACCCCCTATCTCATCCCCCTATCTCATCTTCCCTCCCACTGCTCACCAACCCACCCTCTCCCACTTCCTGGCCCTGGCATTCCCCTACACTGGGGCCTCAAGCCTTCTCAGGACCAAGGTCCTCTCCTCCCATTGATGTCCAACAAGGCTATCCTCTGCTACATATGAGGCTGGAGCAATGGGTCCCTCCATGTGTACTCTTTGGTGGGTTAGTCCCTGGGAGCTCTGAGGGTACTAGTTGGTTCATATTGTTGTTCCTCCTATGGGGCTGCAAGCTCCTTCAGCTCCTTCTGTCCTTTCTCTAGCTCCTCCATTGGGGACCTTGTGCTCAGTCCAATGGTTGGTTGACAGCATCCACCTCTGTATTTGTCAGGCACTGGCAGAGCCTCTCAGGAGACAGCTATATCAGGCTCCTGTCAGCAAGCACTTCTTGGCATCCACAGTAGTGTCTGGGTTTGGTGTCTGTATATGGGATGGATCCTGAGGTGGGGCAGTCTCTGGATGGTCTTTCCTTCAGTCTCTGCTCCACACTTTGTCTCTGTATCTTCTGCCTTGGGTATGAACCCAGATGTCCCTCAACAGAGAAATGGATTCAGAAAATGTGGTACATTTACACAATGGAGTACTACTCAGCTATTAAAAACAACGACATCATGAAATTCTTAGGCAAATGGATGGAAAATATCATCCTGAGTGAGGTAACCCAATCACAAAAGAACACACATGGCATGCATTCACTGATCAGTGGATATGAGCCCAGAAGCTCAAAATACCCAAGATGCAATTCACAGATCACATAAAGCTCAAGAAGAAGGAAGACCAAAGTGTGGGTGCTTCAGTCCTTCTTAGACAAGGGAATAAAATGTTTTATTTTATAAGAGTTGTCTTGGTCATGGTGTCTCTTCACTGGGATAGAACACTAAAACACTGGTCAGAAGTAGAATCCATAAAAAATTCATAAAAAGTCCACTATGACACTCCAAAAGTTGAAGTAAAATATACACGGCATGTAAGACTTGCTTGAACTGGGGCTGGGGGAGAGGGTAAGGATGAACCTTGAGCACTGGACAGTTCAGTGTCTACAGGGTCACCCAGTTCATGTTTTAATGATTTAGATGCAGTCTCACTGATGCGGGTCATGGTGTAACTGAGCTCACAGAACCACACACTTAGCCTTCCACCCCTCAGTCCCCACTCCCCGACTCTCTCCCATTCCCTGCCCCACTCACAAGAAGAAACTGGAACAACTCTACTTAAAATGCTGATCACGGGGACAGGGTGCAGGCACATTTACCTTTGACCTCCAAGAATGAAGTTATATAACAGCCGAGCTAGAAGAGCGCAGCTTTGAAAATCGAAACATAAGAAAGAATTATTTTACTTTAATTTGAAATTGATTTTTTTCCAGCTCCTCCACGTTTCTTTCATAATATCATGGATGTTGTTGCTTAATGTATTGCACTGGAGCCATAACAATATGCCAGGCTTTCACACGCATGGATTCTTAAAGCGGCAACAGATTATTAATGCTATGTTAATAAGAATACAATCATGAGATGCTACCCAGAGTCCTTATTCCATACATTATTAATGAAGCCTTTTGTGTTTTGGAGGCTCTAACACTTCACGATGCAAGCTGCCGAACAGATTAGAAAATGGTTCTGCCTTCTCAGCACAAAGCCTCCAGATCGGGTACGGGGAGCAAAAATATTTGCAACAGGTAACAGAAACGACCATGGGGCCCTGTGAGGGAAGAGGCCGTAAACATATTTTAATCTGAAATGCCAGGAATAGCTACCGTCTCACTGCTAAAGAGAAAAACCACCATGTCCTTCACTGCTTTGGAATAAAAAAAGCAAAAGGTCCAGGCATCCCACCCCGCCTCCTGCCCCAGCTGCTTCTGGGCTGTGGGAAATGGTCACATGACAAAGTCCAGTGTTTCTTGAATGCTCTTCTCAGCTCTGACCCTGTTGCATTTTGCTCCGTGGTCACTGGAAGAAGGGGAACAAGCCATGTCTTAGAGGAGTAGAGCTAGCTGTTAATGGCAAGGGGCAGACTGACCCTCGGCACACCTACCAAGAGTAAAGACCCCTAGCATTTCTGGGCTGGGCTTAGAGAAACACTAAAGATGGCGAACTGATCCTGAAGACCTTTGAGTATTTCTTGTAATAGAAATGGAGGCTTTTATGAGGTAGGAGTCTTGTAGGAAGATGCCAGTCCTGACAGAGGGACCTGGGAAGAATGGTATAGATAATGCCTCCATATGACACCAAAACCATCAAGAAGAGATGGCTATAGTGACACACTGCTTGTAATGGTTTGTATATGCTTGGCCCAAGGAGTGGTACTATTAGAGGGTGTGGCCTTGTTGGGGAAGGTGTGTCACTGTGGGTGTAGGCTTTAAGATCGCATCCTAGCTGCCTGGAAGTCAGTATTCTGCTAGCAGCTTTCAGATGAAGATGTAGAACTCTCAGCTACTCCTACACTGTGCCTGCCTGGATGCTGCCATGTTCCAGCCTTGATGACAATGGACTGAACCTCTGAATCTGTAAGCTGGCCCCAGTTAAATACTGTCCTTATATGAGTAGCCTTGATCATGGTGTCTGTTCACAGCCGTAAAACCCTAACTAAGACACTGGTCTAAAAAGTCCCTTTGTTCTTCATAAGGTGAATGCCACCAGGGAAATGGGCCCTGTGAACACACCCCTTTCCCTAACGACCCTCCAACATGCGTTCTCCCATCCCAGTGGCCAGCCTTGTACTACCCTCATGAGAAAGTTTCTTTCTGGAGCATCATAGAAAGCTGTCCTCAGTCATCGCCCTTTCAAGGAGCTTGGGCAGCATGTTTGCCTCCTCAGGATGCCAGTCCAACCTGTAGGTAGGTAAGAGCCACAGGAGAGGAGTCTAGTAGCCCAGGGGTGCCAAGCTCCAACAAGGATATGTCATCTCAGGGCTCTAAGCGCCAGACATGTGGGAAACTTGCAAAGCACAACACCATTTTCTCTCTCTTGATTCATCAGATGGAAGAAATGATATGGAATTGAATTAGCCAGCAATGATACAAAGTTGACCTGACCTAAGCCAGGGTTCACCAGGGCCGTGATTCAAATACCAGTGCTATTTCCAGCTTCAGTTTTCAGGGATTTTTTTGTTTGTTTGTCTGTGCAGAAGCAGTCAGGAGGGTGACTAAAAGCTGATTCGTTTCGGAGTTTTTCTTTTGGAAATGAACATGCTGGCCCAGCTTTAATTGGGTTTTAGCTGTTTGAATTCTCCCGGCGATGGCTCCGCTCTGTCTTTGGGGAATGCGGAGGGAAACTGGCATCTGGTGTTTGAGGATTCTGGGGAGTTACACCATATTTATGTGTAATAACTATACAGTAAATAAACAGAATGAATAATTAAGTGAATAATGAGTTCCTCAGAAATAGGAGTCCTCGGAAGACTTCAACAGAAAGCCTCCCATGTCTTCCGGCCTCCCTGGGTGGCGAGTCTGCAGGGCTCACACTAGGCCACTGCACCCACGGAAACCAGCAAGGACGTTTTCCAGCCTGAAGTCAAGCACGTTATTAATTAAATGAGGACATTTCTCATGCTTGTGGATTCTCTTCCAACTGTGATAATGTTGGATTTATAGATCTAAGGATGATCTTCTCTTAACCCTAGAGATACATGCTTGCCTCTTTAAAAATAAAATCTGTGAGATTAAATTCCATTGAGAAACTAAAATCTTGGACTTCTAGGAATCTGCAGTATTTAGTGAAATGACATAAATTCCCACTAATTCCTACACCAGCCGATACGGAAGGCCTTGCTTCTGGGTACAACCCAGGCCTACCATGAGGCCTCTTCTCAGAGGGGAAACTCAACAAGCGCTGCTTGCTCATCTGTTCACTCAAATGCCTGTCTACACACTCATTCGAGGAATATTTACTGAGCATTGTATCAGGCACTCACACCAGACTCTGGGGCACCTGGCTGAAGGAAGCCAGATCCGGATGCTGGCCGCTCACTCAGACCTCACCTTCTTATCAGGGATCTAGACACTAGAATGAAGCAGATTGTGACAGTGACCAGTTTCTGGAGGAGAGTGTATGACTCAGCTCAGGCTGCTGCCACAAGCATCAGGGCACTACCTCACTGAGCCAAGAGGTATCTCCTACAGTGCTGGAAACCGGAAGATCCAAATTAGAATGTCAGCAGGCTTATCTCCTTCCGGAGCTCTGCCATTGCCTTGCAAGTGACTATCTTCCTAAGTTATCAGCAGGCACGTGGGTATCTGCAGTGTGGTGGGTGCAGGAGCGTGCTGCAGACAGCCTGAGGTCGGGAGGTAGGGCAGGAGAAAAAAGAGCAGGCTCGCAAGGTCTGTGCCAGCAACTGAGTGCGGTATTGGATACGAGAGTTAGTGATGTATTCAATGTGTGTTGGGCACTGGATAAGGAAGGAAATGACAAATTATTTGGATTTTGACTTCCATAACTCAGGAAATGAAACCCTAGTCTGTGAGACAAGAACTGCAGCATAATCTCATGTGTGATTTGAGATTTGGTCCCATCGACATCAGAAGACACTGAAGTTGCTACCTTGTTACCCTTAAAATGACATGATTTGGGTACTAGAGAGATGGTTCAGCAGTTAAGACCACTGGCTGCTCTTCCAGAGGATCCAGGTTCAATTCCAGTACCTACATAATGGCTCACAACCATCCAACTCTAGTTTCCCAGAAGGGGGAATTCATGCCCTCTTCTGTCCTCCAAGGGCGCTACACACACATGGTACCCAGATAACATAAAAATGAATCATTATAAAATACACAGTTTATAATATAATTATCTAAATTCCATTCCTTCCACTAGCTCATAAAAGTAATGTAAGTCAAGACCACAGCTAATAGTACAATATACCCCACGGCTCTGTAGCCAGACTTACTGGATTCAAATCTTGATTCCTCTACTTGATAGAGATCTCTGTTTGGACAGGTATTTAGTCTGTCTGTTCCTCAGTTGCCTCACATATAACACTTGGATTCTAACAGTGATCTAGACTGTGGGGAATATTAATTAGCTTAATATACAACAATATAAGGCAGATAATACTTTAAAAGTATCCCATAGCAACTGTTTGTGTTCATCACTACATCTCTGACAGCTGCCTGAGGGAAGACGATCAGATTCGTGGATTCATGGATGGGTTGAAGAACAGGAGCAGAAGGAAAAGTAACAGAAAATGAAATGCAATCTTTATGAAGCTAAGCACCATCAGTACAGCGGAATGGAAAGAAAGCCCTCCGCAATGGTTTTCCTGAAAAAAGGAATGGATCATATAGTTCTTGGCAATGAGTCCTTTAAAAAAACTTCTGTGTGGTTCCTTAAAAGCAGAGCACTTGAAAGTATCTGGAAAGACTTCTATGATTAGCCAAGTTACTTATTTCTCTACTTCAGGGAAAATATAAGCTCATTACCACCCACCATCCCCTCCTCAATCACATGGACAAGATCCTCTCCAACCTAACAACTGGGAAGAAAGTTGCACTAAAAGAAAAATTAGGGTTGATCCAATTTAGACAAGAAGTTCGTTCAGGAATTCTGTGTCCCTCCCTTGAGCATTTATGACATTTCTGTTGTGTGTCAGGGATGGACACTGGATGGTTACAAAGTCAACCAAGATACTGTCAGTCATTGAGGACTTTAAGAATCTAAATATGAAAAATACTTATGATAGGTCTGCCTCATCAAAGCAAAACAAACAGAGGCAGAGCCTAGACCATAGCCTCCACCGACAGGACAGCCCAGGCACTGCTCATTGTCAACAGAGGGTAGAAGCTGATGGATGGTCCCGCTAACGGCATTTTCATGGCTGCCACTCTGCGTATGAAAACAACCCAAGTCTAGCATTTCCATTTTGCCCAAAGGATTCTCTTTTATAATTTGTTACAAAAGTCCGGGCCATTTCCTTAGAGGGAACACACCTTATCATTGTTCTAACAAGTCCTCCTATTTTTGTTACGTTTTTGAAACTGGCGATCTAAAGGCTATTTTTAGCTTGGTCATGTGAGAGTGTTTCCTTATGATGAAAAGTTTTTCCTTCGGACTAGTTAACATGAATTTTATGCTCACTTATGTCACATGCTCCGATTCAATTTATTTTAAAGTGGATTCTTTGGGGAAAACTGTAAAGCTAATTTGAATTGATTCTTCAGAGATTTCATTTTAAATGAAGTGCTATAAAAATTGGCAGACAAAGTGAAAAAATGAAATTGAATTTTCTTCTTTGGCTACACACTGGATTCAGGAATCTTGCTTTTTGACATTGCCAGGGGTTTTGATATGATGTTTTATGCAATTTTCTTAAACACCCCTGCTTTTGGTTGTGTGGTTCAGCCGAAAAATGGTTTCCTGATGTTTCTTTGTTAAAAAAAAAAAAAAGCACAGTCCTTGCTACAGGAATAATCTTTGCTTTGATACACTCTTTCGACCATCTGTGATGGTACCTATCTGTCAGACGTATCATCTAGAACAGGTGTTGTGTTTCTGGAACGAATATGCTCCGTCCATGGCCAAACTTTTGGGGGCATGTGGAGTGAGCTCCATTTCTGACTTCCCACAATTTGCCCTTTTCATATCTGTTGGTTGTACAGCTTGAGAGAAGTATGGGAATAAAGGTAAGATAGCCGGTAACTAATTTCCTGTCCCCCACAAACCCCAAGAAGCACGGGTTGTTCTTCAGGACAACAGGCTCCTAGCTAATGGGAAGCAGCTGCGGCCAGTAGGTATCGGTGCCTGGGTTGGGTATGTCTGATTCCACAGGTGATTTACATCCCATTATTAGCAATCTAATGGAAAATACATAGAAACCACATGTCTCCAATTTCATTTCAAGACACACTCTTTCTTTGATGTGTTTTTCAGAGGAGGTTTTATTCCACACTCATGTTTTCCTCTGGATTCTCTATAGAGTAACTGTCTTTGTTCATTTTCTATCACTGTAACAGAATAGCACAGACTGGGAGAGTCGTAAACTATAGCAGTTTATTTGACTCTCTGTGCTGGAGGCTGGAAAGAACAAGATGGGGTGGGGGCAGCTGCTGCATCTGGTGTAGGCCTGCTTGCTGAATTATAGTATGGTTGGGAGGGTGGGGGACAAATATCCTTTGATCAGGAACCCATCCCCTCTGGTAAATACCTACCATGGTAACAGCATTAATTCATTCACAAGGGCAGAGCCCTCACGGCCTGGCCACCTTTTAAAAGTCTCTCTCTACTGTCATGCAGTTGAAGTGCAATGAGTTTGGAGGAGACATTCAGGCCGTAGCAGCAGCCTTCATTCGCACTGGCCCAGCAGGTAGCTGAGAGCAAACTCATGGAAGGGAGGTCGTCACTCAAGGAAAGTTGTCCCTCAATTTGCCTCTACTGCCCCTGCATGTCACACCAAACACTTGGAGTGATTCCTTTAAACTCAGTCTTAAAAGAAGCTGACAATGATTGCTTAAGTTTTCATTCTGATTACAAAGAAAATAATTATCCAGCATGGTGGTACACGCTTCAGGAACCAGAGGCAGGAGGATATCTCAGTAAGTTCCAGGCCAGCCAAGACTATATCAAAGACCCTACCTACTTCAGGAAATACAAAAACCAGAAACAAAAAAAACAAAACTCAGGACAACATGATAAAACAAAACAATGACCACAGAAGATATGAGTACGTGTGGTTTTAGTGAAAGACACCTGAGGCCAATTCATTCACAGGGCACATAGTATTCAAGTATTCAAACTCATAGAGACTTCAATAAGTGTGATGGTGGATACATGAATGTAAATTAAAGATTTCTCTTTATACACATACAATTTATTCAGTCATAAATTGCAATTTTAAAACATTTAATGTCAGAAAAGTTCATGAAGGTGAAATGTCTTGGCCCAGAGAAGTTATAACTCTTTCTGGGCTGATCCACTGATCAGCTCACATAGAAAGGGCCTTGATTAGGCTTCTGCTGCCATGGAAGCTGGTGAAAAGCCTGCCAGGGAGATGCAGAAAGCCAGACAGTAAGGAGAAGAGAAAAATATACTGACTCTGAACTATAGGCAATTTTCTTCCTCTAAAGATTGTCAATTCTTGAAGCCATCTTGGCTACCTGAAGCCATATTGGATTGGGTTGGAGCCCATTGAGATTTGGATGAGGTTGCTGCTGGCATCTCACACGTTGATGATACAGATGGTGCCGAATATCCTGTCATGCACAGGAAAGTGCATCACACAAAAAAAAAAAACATCTGGCCCAAAATAGTACCGAGGCCAGCTGGGAGCCCACATCTGTCCCTCAGCACCTCCATCGTCTAGGATAGGGGTGGTCTAAAGAGGAACTGGCACTCTTTGCTCTGTGTACTGGCTGGGTTTGTGTGTCAACTTAATACAAATGAGAGTCATGAGAGAGAAAGGACCCTCAGTTGAGAGAATGACTTCATGAGATCCAGCTGTAAGACATTTTCTCAGTTAGTGATCAACATGGGAGGGCCCAGCCCATTGTGCGTGGTGAAATCCCTCAGCTGGTGCAAGCCATGAGAGCAAGCCAACCAGTGGCATCCTTCCATGGCCTCTACATCAGCTCCTGCCTCCAGGTTCCAGCCTTGTTTAAGTTCCTGTCCTGGCTTCCTCCAGTGATAGACTATGATCTGGAAGTGTAAGCTAAATAAACCCTTTCTTCCCCAAGTTGCTTTTTGGTCATGGTATTTTGTCGCAGTGATAGCAACCCTAACTAAAACACTATGGAACTACATCTGCTTCTGGGAAGTCTGGAGACACTGAAGCTAGGCTACTGGGTGGATGCCAAGGCTAAGGCAAGCCTGGATGCTACTCATACCAGCAAGGGAGCCAGTGGATCAGTCAGTGCTCAAGAGCAGCAGCACGTGTAGTATCTCACACTCTGTGCTGAGCCTGAAGGCCACTTTCTGTCTTCTATCTCAAGCCAATCTTTCTCGTGATCAACCTTCTTTGGAACCTGACAAGAGAAAGGGATTCTAACCATTGTAATTCCATCTTGGCTCATGGAAGATGCTGTCTTGCTGGACCACATGTAGCTCTACTCCCCATTGCATTTCTACCCGTGAAGTAGGATTTTCTTCCATCTCCCTCCCAAACTTGCATGTGTTTCAGTTCTATCTGGCATTTGCTTGTGTGGATAAGTGATCCACAAAAGACCCAGATGTCATCAGCCTATACTATTACCAGGAGATCATGGAACCTTTAGTAGATGCCACCTACCAGAAACTATGCCATTGGAGACATGTCTATGGAGATATTGGACCCCATCTCTCTTCTTTGTGACAGCCATGAGGGAGCAGCTTCTGCCACATGCTCCCAGCATGTTGTTCTAGCACACCATAGATCCAAAGGCAACAGGCCAAGTGGCTACAGACCGAGCTTCTGAAGTCATAAGCCAAAAAATCTTGTCCTCTTTACATCTTGATTACGCCAGGTATTTAGTCATGATGATGGAGTAATAACCATCACAATATTTTAATATTTCAAGCCACAAACACCTGGTATGACTCGGGCTGTCTGTTGTGCATCCAAGGCATACAGATGCCCAGACAGACCACATCCAATCCCGGCCTTCTGAGCATTAGGCATTCTGTGCCATTGACTGCCTCCCGCACACATGAGTACATATATACCAGCTCCCTCTGACCCAGTGCCTACTCCTTGAGGACCTTTCTACTAGCTGGAACACAAAACATGGGGCCACCAAGCTTCAACACACAATGGCAGCAGCAGAGTGGCAAGCTTACGATCCTGGAGGTGTTATAATCCAGGAGTCCTTCCCATAGCACACTTTTTTCTTTTTTTCTTTTTTTTGGTTTTTTTCGAGACAGGGTTTCTCTGTGTAGTCCTGGCTGTCCTGGAACTCACTCTGTAGACCAGGCTGGCCTCGAACTCAGAAATCTGCCTGCCTCTGCCTCCCAAGTGCTGGGATCAAAGGCGTGCGCCACCACCTCGCACACTTTTTCCTTAAGGACTTCCGAGGGAGCTTATCACTCCCTGGGGTTGAGATGCTAAAAAGCCATTGGCAGAAAACAGACTAGGTTTGCTTACAGGATTGGGAAGATTAGGATAAGGATCACAGGTGTAGCCGAGCTGAGGGACGTGTCATCATGGTTCCCTATCTCAAGAGCCACAAGCAGACAAAAGCTTCTGTTTCCTCGTGGTCCTGTTGGGGCCACAGGCTTAGCCCAGGATCAACCACTGTAAACGCTGAAAAGAGGCCATTGAGAGGGCACCTGGAGCATCAGTGGCCATTTTGATCCATCTAGGATGATAACCAGTGCCACAAGACAGTAAGGACATCCAACAAGGTGGGAAAGCCAGGAACATTAGTAATTAATTAATTAATTGGTACTCAGGGGAAGGAAAACTGCTCTCAACTGGGAAAGCTGAGGAAATATTTCACACAGAGGTAGTTTTGAGCTCAGGCAATGAAAGAAGTAGGGTTTAAGAGCAGCTCAAAAAGAAAATACTCTCGGTTTTGACCATTTTGAAGGCTCCAGCAAGCTCAGCAGCCTGTGGATGTACAGTGGATGCTTTTCTTCCCGGTGCTGTTGCTCCTGGATGACAAGTGTTTCTCAGGGCAGTGAGACTTTCAAGAGAATGGCAGAAGTGGGGAGAGAAGACGGAGAGGATCAAAATCTCCAGCTGGGCAAGAAAGACCCATGGCACTTCTTCCCTACCTGGAAGGCTGGTGAGACTGAGTGGCAGTTCCTCTAATCAGTCCAGAAAGGCTTGTTATGTAAGGAAATGATTCAAATAGGAAGCGACACACCTTAGCTAGCGTACATTGTAGCAAGCGTACATTGTAGCAAGCATGCAAGCGTGTGTTGTAGCTTGTATCACTCCTTTCCCTTTTTATGTTCCTGGAATTGTTTCTTTCAAGTTGGGGGGATAGCATTATCTTGTCATTTTATTACATTCCTATTAATTCTAAAACTGTCTAGTGTCAGATTTTAGGACTACATTTTTATGAACATTCAGTTTGATGATTTTGCAGCCAGTCAGGCTACTAGAGCCTGAGGCTCACATCTAGGACAGAGACTTCCTGTTACACAGTGTCCTTTGTCCAGCCAGGCAGCTATTGGCTGGGCCTAAGAGCGTGGAACATGGTTGTTTCCTCCACCTTTGAAAGGGGTGGAGGTAACCGTGGCAACCATGCTCTTCCTGCTGCTGCTGCTACCAATGAAGATGGTGGTGATGACTACCAGCACCTGCTGGTCCCATAGGTAGTGCCGCTAAGGCAGAAAGCCCATCCTTGTTCTAAGAAATCCATTGCAGTCACCAGAAGAACTAAGGTTATGGCTTTACAGGTTGTGATTCAGTGGTGGAGCATTTGCCTACTATGCATGTGGCCCTGGGTTTAATCCCTTGCCTACGCTCCAGCCCCAGTTTGTGTGTATGTGTGTGTGTGTGTGTGTGTGTGTGTGTGTGTGTGTGTGTGTGTGCGCGCGCTTGAAGGCTGGGGTGAAATGTTCTAAGCAGAGTGTCTCTGCCCTCATTTGTTCTTAGGGAACACGGGACAACATTCAACCTATCCTGTGTCACCTGTTCCCTTAGGAATCAGGAGACATCACATCTTTCTAAGAACTCCGGGGAACCATGCAGGGGGGTATCCTAGCTTCAGGTGGGTGGGTGTGCACAACCTCTTCCTCTCAACTGGGTGGAGAAGAGCAGGCTGTGCTTGAACAAATGACACCCAGTCACTTATCTCATACTTTAATTCCTGTCCATCACCAGGTAGGACTTGTAATTTGCAGTGTCTCTTCTGGAAAAAATATACTTCTCTGCCCTACGGAGGCTGGATTTGGCACCATAACCTGGTGAATGAGATGTGAGCTAAAGAGTGTGAGGCAGGAGTGGAGGCTACCGAAAGCCTCTCTCTTGCTCATGCTTTTCTATCTACTAGAGGAATAGCATGCCTCACAGGCACTCAACTTGGATTGTCACATGTGAGTGAGACACATATACTGGTTTGTATGCCACTGGGATGTCAGCTTCCTTTGTTACATCTGACTGATACAAATGGTTGTTAATTGTCATGAACAAGTGAAAAATGGCCCAACTCTAGTACATGTGGATATTGATTGAGCTGGTAAAAAATTAGCAAGGGGAGAAGGTGGGGTAACATGGGGAGGGTTGGAATGAGTAAAAAGGGGGAGGAAAGATGTAATTATATTTTATTTTCAAAAATTAAAAAGTATTAAAAACAGAAATTAATCCTAAATATAAGAAAATTATGTTCTTCGGTCAGACTGAACCAACAGTAACAAATACCCTGTGAAATTTGCAAGGGCTGTAAGAACACACATGAAATAGGCATTCTAGAGCATTACTAAGGGCAGTCTGCAGTGGAAAGAGCTGCTGGGGATTACGATGGAAGATTAAGATGATAAAGCAGGAGGCCTGCTGGGCACCTTAGTGTGCCAGGGACCACTGTTTCAACTTTGTTAACTTGACTTGTACTCCTTATGCTGGTCATGTATTCTAGCTCACTGAATGCCCCTAGCAATCTTGGAAGGAAGATATACTTAATGATATATTTTCAAAGCTTAAAAAAAAAAAATGTGTCTGTGTTCTTTGACCCATATCTTGAAATCTCTCCTAAAGAAAAAAAATAAAAGATGAGTGTTCTGGCTTGTTTTCTGTCAACTTGACACTCGAGTCATTTTGAGAGAGGAAACTTCCATTGAGAGAATGTTCCTATCTGATTGACCTGAAGGCAAGCTTGGGGTGGGTCTTCTTGATTGATGATTGATGTGGGAGGACCTCTTGGGAACTACAAGACAGCTGGCTGAGCAAACCGTCGGGGGAAATCCAGAAAGAAGCACTCGTCCATGGATTGATTCCGCATCAGCTCCTGCCTCTAGGTTCCTGCCTGGAGTTCCTGCCCAGACTCCTCTGGATGATGGTCTACAAGCTCTAAGGTGCATTAACCCTTTCCTTCCCAAGCTGCTCTTGGCCATGGTTGTTCATCACAGCAACACAAACAACAAGGTATGAGGTTTTACATAAGGATGCTTATAGCGGCATGACTCATAATTATGGAATGCAGAAACAATAATAATGTCCGGAAAGTAGAGGTCTTTTAAATAAAAAAGACCATTTAAAAGTAATATACAAATATGCAGGGGGCATGAGAAGATTTATTCACACTAAGAGAAAAACCACTTATGTTATCAACTTAATCGTTATTTATACCTGCTAGGGAATGGAAAATCAGCTTTTCCCAATGAATCAGCCACTCCAGGGCAGGTCTTATGTTCAGGAATAGTTGGCCAACATATAATAGACTCCACAGGTTCGGTTTTTTTTTTTTTATATACTTTTATTTGGTTCCAGTTTTTTTGTTATTGTTTTCTTTTGAGTGTTGTTTTATATTGTTTCCTTAGTTTCAGGGGTTTTGTTGAATTGGGCTTTTGTTTTTTGAAACTTAAAGTTGGGTGGGTAGGGAGGGGGAAAGGATCTAGAAGGACTTTGGGAAAGGGAAGAATATGATCAAAATATATTTAAATTTAAAATTGTATAATGATAAAATACACAGAGAGAGAGAGCACTTACAATGTGTTTCTGTCCAATACTATAGCCACTAGTCACAGGAGAGCTTCACATGTGGTTAGACCAAATTGAGATGTGCTGAAAATGACAGCCTAACATGGGGAAAACAAAAGAATGTGAAGTAGCTCATTAATAATGTTCATTGATTGCAAGGTAGAAATTATATGTTACACTCGTTAAAATTAATGTCTCCTGTTTCTTTAT
>JADRCC010575285.1:0-19359 GCA_019843855.1 Hylomyscus alleni
CTGTAGCTATTTTTGCTCAAGTCTCCTATAAGTAGTTACCAAATTAAAGGATATAAATTCTTCTAGGAGAGAGATCCTTGGTTGTTGTAAAATAACTGAGCAGAGACCATTACTCTTGAGAAACAACCAAGCTGGTTGAAGCCAGTATATGTTATATGGTAGTATATGTTAGCTAGCATCCATTCTTCCTACCTGTTCAAATTTCTTGGATAACTAATGACACTTTTTGAAACTCTTTAGTTTTATAGATTCAAAATAAGCTACCAGTCAATGTACAGGGAAGTCAAGAATTTTTCCTCTTGCCTCATCCAATGTTGACATATTGTGTAAGACTAACTCCAGGATGTTGACATTGGCTCAGTTCACAAAGGTTAGCCAATTACACATGCATTCCGGTATGTGTGTGGGTGTGCATGTGTGTCTCACGCAGTTTTTCACATGTATACCTTCACGTAGCTGTCACCACACTCCTACTCTAAAACTATTTCATACTCGTTAGATTACTCTCACTACTTATGTATGCCATATCTACCCATTCCCTTAAATACCTACACCCCAGCTTGCTTTCTATTTCTATAGTGTTCCTTTTTTATTTATTTATTTATGTAAGTACACTGTAGTTGTCTTCAGGCACACCAGAAGAGGGCGTCAGATCTCATTACGGGTGGTTGTGAGCCACCATGTGGTTGCTGGAATTTGAACTCATGACCTTCCGAAGAGCAGTCGGTGCTCTTCCCCACTGAGCCATCTCACCAGCCATAGTGTTCCTTTTTTTAACATGTAATAAAAATAAAATTGTACAGGATTTCCTTTTGTTCCTACTCAGACGATTCTATTTAAGTTCCAACTATGTGCATTCAATTATGCTGTTAAATACACATGGAGGTGCTGGAAAACTGGCTCAGTGGTTACGAACATATAGTTGTTAAGGTTTGGTCTCACTGTCTGTTGTAATGTAAATCTTACAGAGGACCTGAGGTTGATTCTCAGATCCCATGTCAGATAGCTCACAACCTCTTATAACTCCTGCTCCAGTGAATCCAACTCCCTATTGTAGGTTCCAAAAGCACCCTCACACATGGAATGCATTCACATAGGCATATGCATGCATACGTAAATTAAAATAAAAATTAAATTAATTCAATTGGAGTTATCATTCTTTCAGGATAGTATTTGAAAATGAAGCCATGTAACTCCAAATCCTCATGTTCACTTGGAAGAAGTCATGATTCATTTGTAGGAGAGACAGCTATTTGGGTTGGATATTATGCTGTTGCTGCCTTGAGAACTATTGTTCCTAAAGATGATTATGTTCTGAAAGCATAAATAGGTAGAAACTAATCTTATTCTTACATCAAGTTTCTAGACTAGTTAGTTCAATAAAGCCTGTACTACATTCATTAGAGGATTGAACTTTCTTCTAGTTAAAAAAAAAAAAATCTATACTTCACAAGGATAATACTGATTACCTTATAAATATTTCATCTCTGGTTAATATCATGATGATGGGTAGCAACTGTCTGTAGCAAAACAGACCACTGTGAGTCTCTTAAGGGAAAATGTAGTGTACAATAAAAATGAACACAGAATTTCTCAGCCCCTTCTTTCAGAGTTCACTTCATCTTCTGAATCATCATTTGTTGTTCCCTGAGAACATTGGCTTTTATGAAAAAGTGGCTGTCTGTTTCATAAATGTCAAAGGTATGTAAATATCAGGTCTAGAGGGGAGGTAAATCCATTTACAATGCTGGCCCTCCACTCTAGAGAGCCCAGAGATCTAGGCAACAGCCAGCACTTAGCGGCTGGTCAGACTAGCCCAAGTAGCAAACTTCTGGTTCTTGGGAGAGATCCTATCTCAAGGTTGTAAGATGGAAACCAAGAGGAAGACATCCAATGTCCTGCTCTTCGTGTGTGTGTGTGTGTAGGGAGGTACACACACATGTAAAGGAAGAGCAGGACATTGGACAGAGAGGGGGGGAGAGAGAAATGGTTTTGTTTAGGAGAATAAGTGAAATGAATGATTTGGGACCTATTAAATTGTTGGGAACATGCAAGTATAACTAGCAAGCAGAACTGGGGCAGTCACAAAATGTATTCATCTATGACCATACATGCATAGATATATATATATGCATCAACCTATACTTAGCCTGAGACAGGAGGACTGTCATGAGCATAGGAATAGCCAGGGCAATGGAATGAAACCCTGTCTCAAACACACAAGTACTTAGCACTGGAGGTGTTTTCAAATGATGGCACTGCTCTATCCCTGTTGGGATATGCTTGAATCAGGCTTACAGTCTTCCCTGAGACTGATTATCTAAATGGAAGTGGTCCCTGGGTGAGATTTTCAGGGTGTCACCTAAATAACATTAAAGTATGAACAGATGCCAAAATGGAGAAAAGGTTAAAAAAAAATGTAGAAGGAACCTGAGGCACAAAATGTAAGTTGCTCCTTCATGAAACATCACTGAACGAAAAGACAGAAACTAAAAGGGCAATTAATTTTAAAATTGGGAAAAATTGATTGCCATTTAGACTATGCAGAGTAACATTTTCTCAGCATATGAAGCCGTAAGTACCAAAAAATTGGCACCTGCCTTCGTTTCACTCTCTCTGTGTTCGTCGAATAAATCCCTTGCTGCTCAGTTCATGCCACAGTCCAATTAGGTCTGTGTTCGTTTCGTTTCTCTCTTGACGGGATTCTAGTGCATTTTCCTTTTTATGCCTTCCACCTGGCCCAGGGTGGATGCTGAAAAGTTGCTGAGTCTGAGTTGCTTATCTCAGATGAGGGGATAATGGAGAAGCCACAATCCTGAAAGTAGCAGGAGGTTTGAGGTGGAAGAGAAAGCCTTAGCAGGGAGAAAAGATTCATCGGTCTTTGAGTTAAGGAGAGAGAGGCAGACCTGTAAGTAATGAGGAGAGACAGGAAGCCAAGGAAATCCCTTCAGATGAATTAGATTCTGTGCAGTCGGTGACTGGTGTGCCGAAAGGCACCGTGAGAATAGCGAGGAGAATATAAAGCACGGGAAGAGAGCTTGAGAAACCAGGACAGGAGCATCAGAAAAATAATATCCAAGGCTGGGCTAGAATGCCAACCTCCATACACGAAGCTCAGACAGACTCCACCCTGAGCAGACCAGAACCACCTAGGAAACATTACAAATTGAGTGTACGGATCTGAGCCTAGAAATTCTGATTTACGAGACCTTGGCTTTGACGTTATTTAAAGCCTCAAGTGTTGCTAATGGGCAGCCAGAGATGAGAACCATTGCCTTCGTAGAACTTTACTATTTAAAGGGAACATATTTTGTTCAGTTACTGGCTCTGTCTCCCTTCCAAAGACAGCAAAAATGTTGGCCTGACAGGAAATAGGGTGCCAGGAAAGACGGCGAATGGTAGTAATTGTGTGACCTACTGTTCACTGAGCAATAGCTCAGCTTTGGCTGGTATACAAGAGCTCGTCAGTTTGGAGGCTTCTCCTCAAAGACTCACAAACTTTTTCGAAGTTCATTGAACTTAAACGCTCCTTCTCAGGGGGTTGGAGCCTTTCTATCAACTTCGGTGAAGCCTTTTACCATATGCAAAATCAAACAGAAAACTTCAGTGTGCCAACAGTCTCCTTCCGGCAGAACACTGGCACCACAGGAGCAGTGAGCAGAACCTCGATTTATCGATGTGCTTACTACTATCCCTGTCACAAATAAGACCAAGTAAGACCACTTCACACAGACCTGCTCTATGAAACTCTAATCACATCACCAATGAGGGAAAAACAGACCGGCGTGTATCTGGTAATTTGATTAAAAGAGATTGATTGAGTGCAGTGTTACGAATAAAAGTGTTCCTTTTGGGCACAGAAGAAACACTCGAGAGAACGGCACACTCTCTTAGTTCTGATAGAATGCCATTGTTACTTCACTTCATTCACACCGAACATACAAACTTTCGGCCTGCCCTTGGACATTTTTACGGCTCTTTCATTTGGCTTCCACTACATACTTAACAAGAAACCAAAGGCCGGGAGTGGGAGGTGGGGGGAGGGAGGCGGACGGATGCAATCCAATGATGGGTATTCAATGAAAACTAACACCAAAGCAAGCTTCTTTCAGGCAAATGGAATGGCAAGCCTGAATTTGGTTTAGCTTCCTATTAGGTGTCAGAGAGTTAAATGTATCCTTTCATCTAATCCTCCTGACATCACCACAAGATAATGGGCCCTATTATTATTATTCCTCCTTTTTTCACAGAAGAAGAAATTGACGGTCAGAGAAAAAGAGTTCGCCTGTGAGCACACAGCCTATAAATGGAAGATGAACACTGACCCAGAACCTTTCAACACACCTCAGTCAGTACTTAACCACACTGGGACATCACACATCAGAAAATGGGGACAAAAATATGACCACAGATTGCTTTTGAGCTTGCCCTGGACATTCCCCACCCCCAACACATTTTTTTTTTTTGGTATTCTCATAAAATTCTTAAAATACAAATTCGCCCAATTAAGAAAGGTTTTATTATGTTCATTTTTACACAGCAAGAGGGTGCTGACGCTGTGTGAAATTCTGTTATTGGCCTGTTCTGGTTTGGGGGATTTTTGTTTTCTTGGAAGGACAGTGTGTGTCTCAGGCCACTTGTACAATGAGATCCTTACAGGAATTGGGAGACAAAAGGTTGGAGAGCCAGTTTATAACCATATATTGGAGGACAAAGTCTACATAAAACCACACAAAAGCTGTTAGTGTTTAAATTTATGTTACTCTATTGCCATCTTCTGGTTTTATTCTAAAATGCATTTACGATTGTCAATCAGGCTGTGGACATAGGTAAGAAACTCATTCGCAGCAGCGATGATCCCTAGAAGGTATACTCTGGAGGGGACGCAGGGTGGCTTACAGTGCAATCGATTCCCATTAGTTTAGTTGTTTATTAGGATTTTCGTTTTCCTTGAAATGAATTCTCACCTCTTTTTTTTTTTTTTTTTTTTTTTTTTTAGGCTGGTTCAAGTAACACTTGCTTGCCTCAGCCTTCCCAGGAGCTGGAATTAAAACAGTACACCGCTGCACTCAGGTTTGTTAGCAGATTTATCAGTGCAACAAATATTGATGAAACTGGATGGGGCTGATTGCCAGCAGTAGCCAAAAGTGTAGATCATTCGATCAGGAGCGCTGGAGCCCTAAGGAAGCTGAGACAGAGCTAGAGTCACTCAAATGTTCCACCAGCAGGTGGCAGCCAGTTTTCACTGCATTAATTCTATGTGTTTTGAGTTAGGGTTCTTTGACCAGCACCGTAAAGTAACTAATACAAGCAAAAAATAGCTAGCTCCTGCCTGACCCTGCTATTCTTTGAACTTAATGTACACCATAATTTAAGCTTCGTAGTCAGATGGACAGGCACAGGCTGAAGAACATCGCTCATTGTCATACATAATCTCTCTTGTAAAACTGTATCTAGTGTTAATCCCACCGGATAAGAAGAAAAGCATTATTTCAATTTTTGCATCAAATTTAAAGCAAGTTTTAATTAATTAAACATTGAGCAGGATGATAGACCCTGGCCAGATCCATTCCTGCTTTTCCAGAAAATGACAATGAGTCACATTTTGCAGAGGCTTCACAAAGGGCACCCTGTAAAGCCACAGTATTTCCCAACAAGTCCATTCAGGGGGAAGCTCATATCCAAAGGTACTTCCTGCCTGTATAACTCCCACCTACATCCAATCAGGGGCAAACATACACTCCTGACGGATTTAAACACACATCCTGATATATTCCCTGTCTAAGTCCCACCACCAGCAGCCTCTGCCACACACACACACACACACAAACACACATACTCACTCACTTGTGGTCAAGCACATCTGGTGCATTTGGGTCAAACAAACTAGTTTAGGGAAGTGACAACACAAGCCTTGTTATCTCCCATAAACAACTGCTTCCAGCATTTCTGCAAGTATCTGTCCTTAGGCAAGGGGCATTTCTGTTTCACGGATCTCTTAGGCACCAAGATTAAAACTTAAAATGTAACTTTGGCTCCCACACTGGTATGACTCAATAAATCTAAGTATACTTGTACAATGAGATAAATCTGAAATAAGATGGCCTTCCCCTTCTATTTTAATGACTTGGAACTAGCATATCTATAAAAAGAAAGCCAACTGATGACCCAACAAAAGCTAGTTTTAACCTGCTTTGTTTATACCTGTCTAGTGAATTTCTTTGTAGCTACTCACAAATAGCCAGATATGACTGTATTCTCATAATGATCTAGCGGTAGAATATAACAAACAATGGAGACCTGTATTGGGTAACACTGAGTAGATTGGGTACCAGCGGGCTAGCTGGGCATAAATGCTGAGCCATTTGGTAGGAAGGGCCTTCTGTTCACCTACTGCCACTGTTCCTAGCAAGGTGGTCCACATTCGTGTGTAAAATTATACTCATAGCAATAGAATATTTCAAGCATACAAAAATTACAGAATGATGTGAGGATCCCCTGAGTTCTGCTCAAACACTGTGAAATATGAGGTCACAGGCAGAAACCAAGTTCCTCTACTACCTCTCCGGATCCTATTCCTGCTTTCTCGCTAAGAGGCGACCAGCATTATGAACTGACTTCTGAGTTTTTCCATGTGTATTTTGTACTTCTGTAGTAAATGTAAATGTTCATAAACTAAATGTACTTTGCATAAAGAGATCTGTATTTTGTGACAGTGCACATGTATGATGATAGTGATGATGATGATGATGATGGTGTGTGTGTGTGTGTGTGTGTGTAGTAATACATTGACATTTGCTGTCTTCCTCAATTGGCCACCACATTTTTTTGAACCAGGGTCTCTCCCTGAGCCTGGAACCCTCACTAATTTATATCCTTTGACTGAACAATAAGCTCCTGGGGAAATCTTTCTATCTTTGCCATTATGGTGCTGGGATTACAGGTGTATGCTTCTATGCCTGTGGGTTGTTTTTTAATTTTTATTTTATGGCTTTTGGTTTTTTGAGACAGGGTTTCTCTGTGTAGCCCTGGCTGTCCTGGAACTCACTCTGTAGACCAGGCTGGCCTCGAACTCAGATATCTGCCTGCCTCTGCCTCCCAAATGCTAGGATTAAAAAAAGTGTGTGCCACCACTGCCTGGCTTTAATTTTTTATTGGAAATTTTTTTTATGCAACATATTCTGATCAGTTTCCCCTCCCCCATCTCCTTTCAGGTCCCCCCACCTCAATTCAACTAATATATTCTCTGTCTTTAGAAAAGCAACAGGCAAATTAAAAAAAAAAAAATCAAACCAAATTTTTAAGAAAGGGCACTCACACTAAATAAATAAATAAAATAAGAAACCATAACTTATAAGCCAAAGACTAGGAAGATAAAAATGCCTGAATGAACCAACATGAAACAAAAAAAACCTTTTTTTTTTTGATGAGTTCTGGGGATAGAAGCTGAATCCTTCTGCAGTCAATGCCAAATGCACTATTGAATGACACATCTCCTTAGTCTTCTTATTTGAGACAGGGAGATCTCTGGCTGACCTTGAACTCACAAACATACATTTGTCTCTGCCTCCCTCAGCTAAGCTTAAAGGCATATGCCAGGACCTCCTCTAGCTAGCCCTCCTGTTTTTAATGTGTCCATTTCTTTTTGTTCACAACATTGGAGAGCAATGATAAGATGACCATCTCATCTCATCCATTCCTGCGTGTTTATGTCTGAAACTACAATCCAGATGAGGCCAGGCCATTGTTATGAGTCTGTAGATTATTTTCTTGGCACTCAAAGCCTGAACTATGCTTCCCAGGCTGCCTTGTCAGGATTGTGTTGGCTGCCAGACCTCTACCTGTTGGCCTTTTCACTTAGAACATAGACTTTAAGAGTTTCTTTCAAACCTTTTGTCTCAGCCACCAATACTTGAAACATTGTCTCTCTGGAAACTTACAGACCAACTGGCCACAGAATTAGGTAGGTAATACCCACTCTCCTTCCCAGCCTCTAATTCTAGTTCCTCAGTCTCATCCCCAACTCATTGGTAGACTGGGACTCTGTGTTCCGCCTCTCCTGGTGGGGTGCCCAGATACCACCAGTATGCTAGCTCAGAGAAGGTAAGACAAAGTCCGGAATGCATGCAGTCCACAGTCCACCTCGTGTTTATGTTAAACCTGAGAAGGTGAAGTGACGTAGGATTCACAGAGGTCTGGCCCAGCTAAAAAAACGTCAGAATCGTTACAGCACTTAGAAGAGGAATAAAGAGGTTTTGGCAACTGGCTTGGGGCAGGTGGCCTGGAGGGCCCGGGGCCCAGTGTGGTGGTGGTGATGACGATGGTAGTGGTGATGGTGGGGCACTTTGATGTGAGCCTTTGTGAACATGGGAGCCTGGTCAGGCAGATGAGCCCAAAAGTTCTTCAAGGGGAGAGAGCCTCCTGCCAAATGTTATAGCTCAGTAAAAAAGCCAGTCTCATACAACCCTTGGCAAAATAACTTGTGTGCTTTCTTCCCTGTGGACAGGGAGTGGGATGGGATTTGGGGGTTGAACGCATTCCATTGGCTGAGGCTAAGATGCTAATGATGCTCTATTGTATGGGGAGGAATTCCAGGTCCTGTGCTTCATGACAACTACTTGTGACCACCTGGTTGGGGGTCTCCTGGCATGTGTTCTGAAGCACGGAAACAAGAAGGGAGTTAGCCCCACTCCTACCAGTCCCAGTCTGAGATTTCTGGGGTTTGAGCATGCTCCACCTCACCAGTTCTATGACAAGTCATCTGGCTGCTCCGTCCAGATGTCCCACAGTAGACCACCCAGTGGAGCCTGCCTTCCCTCTCTTCCTCCATTCCCTGGGAACTCCATAGGTCCTCCTGGCAGACCCAGCTTTGGACCCTCGCTGTCCTTCTTACTTGCCTATACAAATTTCTAGGTGTCAACTCCCAATATCTAGAAGCATATTCTACCAGAACCACTGCACACACACACACATGAACATACACACCTTACCCACCCACTCCCAATGGCCACATTTGGCACTCCCTATCAGACAACCCACAGCCACCACCTCGCTATGAGTCAGAGAGGTTAACTGAAACCAAGAAACAAGAAAACTTACCTAACCAGATATTAATAACCAGAATTGTAATCATCCCCAAACCAGATGCTTACACACAAGTATAAAAACACAATCAATAGCAGCCAAGACAGTATGTCTTCACTAGGATCCAGCAACCCCACTACAGTGAGCCCTGAGAAACAGATTTCAATGAGCACAAGACAGGGACTTCATATTAGACATTTCAAAGTATATGAATAAAAATCTGTGAATGAAAACATAAATGAGGGGCTGGCGAGATGGCTCAGTGGGTAAGAGCACTGACTGCTCTTCTGAAGGTCCTGAGTTCGGATCCCAGCAACCACATGGTGGCTCACAACCATCCGTAATGAGATCTGACGCCCTCTTCTGGTGCGTCTGAAGACAGCTACAGTGTATTACACCTGAGCGAGCAGGGTCGGAGTGAGCAGAGGTCCTGAGTTCAATTCCCATCAGTCACATGATGGCTCACAGACATCTGTATAGCTACAGTGTACTCATACACATAAAATAAATAAATAAATAAATCTTTAAAAAAAAAAGAAAACACAAATGATAGAACCAAAATAAAAGAATATAACTCAAAACATGAAAGCAGAAAGGGGATCACTAAAGAAAACACAGAACTCTGGAAATGAAAACATTAGGAGATCAACCAGGAACTGCAGAGGCAAGCTTCTCCAGTAGAATACAAGTGATGGGAGAGCGGATCTCAGGCTCACTAGACAAGATAGAAGAAATGGAAACCAAACCGCTACCAAAGAAAACTGTTAAGATGAAAAAATTAACACCAGGCCAGAACATCCAGGTAGTTTGGGATCCTATGAAAAGACCAAATCTAAGAATAACAGGAATAGAAGAACAAGAAGCAATCCAGGTCAAAAGCACAGAAAATATTTTCTGTTTTGTTTTGCTTTGTTGTTTTGTTTTGGGGTGTTTGTATGTGTGTGTGTGTGTGTGTGTGTGTGTGTGTGTGTTTCATATGAAGCTTAAAATTGTCCTTTCAAGATCTATGAAGAGTTTTGTTGGAATTTTGATGGTGATTGCACTGAATCTGTAGATTGCTTTTGGTAGGATAGCCATTTTTTACTATATTAATCCCACCAATCTGTAATAGGAATTATAAATATTGATAGCCCATATAAAAGACACACAATTCAAGTATTTTATTTTTCAAGCCCTAAGCTTAGATTGGGCAGGTTTTGGAGCTATTCTAACTTGAATCCCAGCCATGTGTTCCATGTTACTGGCTGTTCCTCCTGGCCACAAGCTCATGGTCCATCTCCTCTCTTGGTGGTTTCCTCCTCTCTCCATGTCTTTTCTTCTTTTTCCTTTGGTCCCTCTGGAGACGCCTCACTTGATCCTCAAGTCCCATCTTTCTCCCTCTACTGCCCAATCACAGGCTCTAGCCTTTTATTGACCAGTTAAATTGGGGAGCAAGGTTTATATAGCATCACTTGATGTACATGAGGATCTGTTTGTGTGGGTGCAGAGGGGAGTGGGAGGCAGTCAGATCTTGGGAGCCAGTATCTAGCATTTAAATATAAGCAGCAGCAGATCAACTGCCTACACCAATCCCTGAGCATGGGAGATCTTTCCATCTTCTGATATCTTCTTCATTTCTTTCTTCAATATCTTAACATTTTTATCATATAAATCTTTCATGGCTTGATTAGAGTCATGCCAAGATATTTTATAATATTTGCTAAAAATGTTTATCAACTAAAGGGATTTTCTGGTGGAATTTTTAGAGTCATTTATATATACTAGCATGTCATCTACAAATAAAGATACTCTGACTTCTTCCTTTCCAGTTCAGTGATTGATAAGGACTCATGCCATCATCCCTGAGCTGGTAGTCATGGGTTTTATAAGAAAGCGGGATGAATAGATAACAGAGAGGCTTCATCCAGCAACTGATGGGAGCAGTTGCAGAATCCCACAGCCGAACATGAGGCAGAGTTTGGGAAGTCTGGTGGAGAGGGGAAAGGTGGAGATCAGAAAATCAGAGAGATTAAGGACACCACAAGAACATGGCCCATAGAATAAACTGACAGGGACTCACACAGTAGGGGGCGATTTAGATCCTCTGCATATATGATATGGCTGAGTAGCTCAGGTAACCCTGTGGAAGAGAAGAGCAAAGACTGAATGAGTCAGGGGTGGTGGAGGACACTAAGGAAACAAGGGCTTCTAAACGCAGCAAGACCTCTGCACTTACAAACTCAAGGAAACTGGCAGCATGCCCAGGCCCTGAACATGTCTAGCCTAATAGTATGTGCGTGGTGGTGGTGGTGGTGGTGGTGGGATGTCTCTTACTCTTTTGCCTGCTTGTAGGACTCCTTGTCCTACTCAGTTACCTCATCCAGTCTTGATGTGATGGTATGTGCCTAGTCTTATAGTAGAGTCTTATAATCTTATAGTAGCTTGTTATGCCATGTTTGGTTGTTGTCCTGGGAGGCCTACTCTTTTCTAAGGGGAGATGATGGGGAAGTGGACCTAGGAGAGAGGGGAGGAGAGGAAGAGAGACTGGGGAGGAGATGGAGGAGAAGCTGAAGTCAGAATGTAATATACAAGAGAATAATAAGAAATAAAACCAAAAATAAAGACAGAAAGAAAACCAAATGAGCAAGCCTTGAGAGTACACAGTACCCATCTTTGGCTTCTGCATCAGCTCCTGCCTCCAGGTTCCTTCCCTACTTTAGTTTCTGTCCTGACTTCCTTCAGTGATAAACAGTAATCTGGAAGCATAAACAAGATAAACCCTTTCTCCTCCAACTTGCTTTTGGTCATGGTGTTTTATGACAGCAGTAGTAATCCTAAGATACTACTGTTCTAAAAGAAGATGGCAGTAAATGTCTTAAAATGTTTATACTCTGCTATCGATCAGTGTCTGGCTCAGTCATCATCAGAGAAGCTTCTTCCTGCAGTAGATTGCAACAAATGCAGAAACCACAGCTGGACAGTGTGCAGAGAGTGAAAGATCTGGAAACACTGAGCCCTAAATGGAATCAAATCTCTCCTCTTAGAGCTCGAATAACGCTGTGGAGGAAAGACTGAATGAGCCAGAAGGGGTGGAGAACACCAAGGAAACAAGGACTTCTAAACACAGCAAGACCTCTGCACTTATAAACTCAAGGAGATTGGCAGCACGCCCAGGCCTTGCACAGGTCTAGGCCAGGTGTGTTCCCAGCGCTGGGAGTGGAAGTGGACACAAGTCGCTATCCTTAACCTAGAAGCTATTTCCATTAGATAACTGCTCACAAATGAAAAATTAGTTTTCACCCACAGAGTCTCACTGGGTGTAGAAAACACTCTGAAGGTCAAGCCCCATGGCCAACACAAAACAAACTCACTGGCATTTGGGGATGTTCCTGGCCTCATAAAGCTTTGTCGGGCCTTTCGCCTTTTCTTTTTATTAAATTTATAGGTTCTTTGTGTTAAATATTGTGTCAATTAGTATTGCTTTTTATATTTTAATATTTTTATTGTATGTGTATGAGGATTTTCCATGCATAAAATCTGGGTACCACACGTGTGCAGTGACCATGGAGTCCAGAAGAGAACACCAGATTTCCTGGCACCAGAGTTACAGATGACTTTGAGCCTGCACATGGACTAAAAACCGAATCCCAGTCTCTTGCAAGACCTTAGCCACTGCTCTTAAGCCCTGAACCATCATTCCAGTCCTCAGTTAGCATTCCTGTGAGCTACATATGATCTGCTTAACAGTACTATGGCTGACTCAGCAAAATCCCATGGTCGAAAACCAATCAGGGATAAGTGAGTTTGGGGTCCCACGGATTCAGTCCTCACTATCAGTTCATGTGTGTGAAATTCAGCAGCTTTCTTCCTACCCTGCCAAGGTTGCATGCTTGTGCCAGGCTAGGCCCTCTGCCCGGCTATGTCCCATGGCAACTGTCTTCAGGGGCAGAAATGGTCGCAAGGCTCTGCAGTACCACCCATACCCTATCAAATGAAATTTAGCCTCCTTTAATGTTTTTTTTTTTACCCACATCTCTTCAAGAGCTCTCAAAATAAAACTTTGATTTCCAAAGATTCAATACTTTTTTTTAAAAAAAAAGAAAGCAAAGGCCTTTCATTGTCTTGTGCACCTAATTGATGGCTATATTGATCTATATTTGATATGAAATGAAATGCTTCTGCCTGGCGGGCGGTGGTGGTGCACGCCTTTAATCCCAGCACTTGGGAGGCAGAGACAGGTGGATTTCTGAGTTCGAGGCCAGCCTGGTCTACAGAGTGAGTTCCAGGACAGCCAGAGCTACACAGAGAAACCCTGTCTCGGAAAAAAAAAAAAATGCTTCTAGCATTTTTTTTCTTTTTTTTTATTAGATATTTTCTTTATTTACATGTCATATGATTTCTCCTTTCCCAGTTTCATCTCCAAAAAACAAACAAATAAACAAACAAAACCAACAAGAACAAACCCCTGTTGCCTCTCCCCCCCTCCCCATGCCTGCCACCCCACCCTCTTCCACTTATTGGCCCTGTCATTCCCCTACACTGGGGCACAGAACCTTCACAGGGCCAAGGGCCTCTCCTCCCATTGATGACCGACTTTGCAATCCTCTACTATACACAGCTTCTAGCATTTTTTCAATACTTACTTTGTTTTATTTTGTCAGAGACTTTTTTTTTTTTATACAGGGTCTCTCTCTATAGTTCTGGGCTGGGCTGTCCTGGAACTCACTATGTAGACTAGGCTGTCCTCCAACTCATAGAGATTTACTTGCCTCTGTCATCTGAGTGCTAGGATTAAAGGTATGCCAACCCCTCCTAGCTAAAGATTTCCAAAGACATTAAGAAAAGTTTTGAACTATATTAAACTTTCTCGCAATCTTACAAATCAAGAACTGGCAGGATCCTTGAAATGGCTCAGTGGGTATGGTGCTTGCCAACCAGAGATCATGAATGGGACAGACTTAGGCCTTCTGCACATATGTGGCAGTTGTGCAGCTGGGTCTTCATGTGGGACTCCTAAAGTGGAGAGAGGCTGTGTCTGACTACATTGCCTGCCTTTGGGTCCCTCTCCTCCTAACTGGGCTGCCTTGGCTAGCCTCAGTGAAAGAGGATGCACCTATTCTTGCTGCAGCTTGATAAGCCAGAGCTGGTTGATGCCCACTGGAGGTCTCCCCTTTTTCTAGGCAGAAAGGGAGGAAAGGTGGTGGGGGAGGGAGGTGAGAGGGAGGGACTGAGAGGAGAAGAGGGAGAGGAAGTTGTGATCAGGATGTAAAATGAATAAGTAACTCAGTCAATAAAAAACAAATTTTTTTCATAATAATAAAAATAAGTGTGGAATGATACCCAGGATTGCCTCCTGACCTGCATATACATGTGAACACATGTGCATGCACACAACATAAATACAACAACCTCACAAATGCACACATACACACAGACAGACAGACAGATAGATATCTGATAGATGAAAGATGAAGAGGCCACCTCCTGTAGCCAGGCAGGACCCCCAGTGGAGCAATAGGTACATCAACCCACCCACAAAACTTTTGACTCAAAATGTGTCCTGTCTACAAGAAATACAGGAATGGGAGATGGAGCAGAAATTGAGGGGACTGTCAACCAATAACAGGCCCAACTTGAGACCTATCCCTTGGGCAAGCACCAGTCCCTGACAGTATTAATGATACTCTATTATGGTGGCAGACAGGAGTCTAGCATGGCTGTCCTCTGAGAGGCTCCACCAGTAGCTGACTCACACAGATGCAAACACTCACAGCCAAACAGTGGATGGAACTTGGGGACTCTAATGGAAGAGAAAAGGAAAAGATTGTGGGCCCCAAAGGGAATAGGAACTCCACAGGAAGACCAACAGATTCAACTAACCTGGACCCTTGGGGCTCTCAGTGACTGAACCACCAACCAAAAATCATACATGGGCTAGACCTAGGCCTCCCTACATATATGTAGCAGATGAGCAGCTTGGTCTTCATATGGGTTCTGAACAACTGGAGCAGGGGCTATCCCAAAAGCTGTTGAACAACTGGAGCAGGGGCTATCCAAAAAGCTGTTGCCTAGTGCGTGAGATATGTTCTTCTAGCTGGGCTGCCTTGTCTGGCCTCAGTGGGAGAGAATGTGCCTAGCTTTGCAGAGACTTGATGTGCTAGGGTTGAGGGATATACAGGGGGCCCCACGCTCTCAGAGGAGAGTGGTGAGGGATTCAGGGAGAATTGTGGGAGGAGGTGACAAGAAGGAGGAAGTGAGTGGGATGTAAAGTGAATAAAACACACACACAAGATAGATGATAGATAGGTAGGTAGATAGATAGATAGATACATACATACATACATACATACATACACACACACATACTATTTATTAGTGTGATAAAACACCCTGACCAAGAGCAACTTGTGGAAGAGTTTATTTTGGCATACAACTTTTGAGGGATAAGAATCTATCATGGCAGAAGCGGGAAGTTGAGAATCACCTTCTCATTACACACAAGGAGTAAAAGTGGAACGAGGCCAAGGTCATAAACTTTCAAAACCTGCTCCCGATGATGTGCTTCCTCCAGCAAGGCTACACCTTCTAAAGAGTCTACAAGCCCCTCAGACACCACCAACCAGAGACCACATTTTCAAATAAATGAGTCAGAGGATGGGGGAGTGTTCTCATTCAAACCATGTCTGACGAGAAACAGAAAGACAGAATAAAGTGAATATATTCCCCTTCACCACGTTCTTAGCATTGCAATTAAGTATTTGGCTAGTATAGAAACATTAGAAAATGCTTTACCAATCAAGGAGGAAGAAGGAAAACTACCCTTTGCTCACAGGTGACAGTTATCTATCTGGAAATCTAAAAGAATAAGCCACAGAGTTGTCCTAGTGGCCACATGCCTACGATCCCGGTTACCCTGGATGCTGAGGTGGGAAGATCTCCTGACCTTAGAGGTCCAGGGCTTTGACTACACAGCAAGATTTTAACTCAAAGAAACAAACGAATGAATGACACTTATGAAACTAATAAACTAGACAAGTAAGCCTCCAGAATAAAAAAAAATATCATTTAAAAGTGAGTCACTTCCCAGTAATTAACAGGTGGCACCCAAAACACTCTATCATTTACATCAGCACCCCCTCTCAAGAAGAAATACGTTAGTATAAGTGCAACAAGACATATGTAATCTCTATCTTAAGAAGCCTACAAGACCAGTTTTGTTTGTCTTTTCAGTCAAAAAGTTTTGGAAATAGAGCTCTGTTTTCTTTTTCTTTTCTTTTTGTTTTTCTTTTTGTTTTTGTTTTTGTTTTTTCCAGACAGGGTTTCTCTGTATAGCCCTGTCTGTCCTGGTACTCACTCTGTAGACCAGGCTAGCCTTGAACTCAGAAAGGCGTGAGCCACCACCACCTGGCAGAGCTCTGTTTTCTATTCAAGGGCAGGAACATTCAAGACTGACTGTCAGTCGATTCTTCCCAACTTGGGCTCTAGAGTCAATACAATCCCAGCTGAGATGATGTGTTATTTTACGGAATTTGAAAAGCTCATTTTAAAATTTATATGGAAGGCAAAAGACCAAGATAACATTAAAAGGGAAGAAAAGGATCAAGAGTCAACCCTGTATTAAAGAAGAGGGAGAAAGGCAGAGGGGCTGGCATTGCCTAACTTCAGGGCTTACTGTAAAGCTGAAGTATTCACTATGATATGGAACTGGTGAAAGATTGGGAAAATACTAGTAGAATAGAATAGATGGCCCAAACTAGACAGACTACACTGTGACTCTGAAGCAAGGAAGTCTCAAAAGTCTTGAATCCCAAATTCTTCTAAACCCTCAGGCCCTCAGAAATGGTGAACACCTTCCTGGTAAAGGCCAGCACTGTGTAGTTCCCAGATGTAGAGACTTCTGTCTTCAAAAACTGTCTTTACTTTCTTTGACATCTACTCCTGTTGGCTCACTTCTGGCAGTAATACCAGTAATACCAGGGGTAAACCACAAAATAGTCTTGTCTAAGACATGATAACTTCACTAATAGATGAATAGAATTGAAGGAGCTGTCAAGGGCGTAAGACGGTGGTAAGAATGAGGCCTTAAAGTGATGGGCCAAGGGGAAAGAATATAAAGTTAAATAGGAATAATCTATCCATATGGAATCATTAGGGCACAGTGGTGTTTGTTTTTTGGCTAGGGGTGTTTGATACATGATCTTTCTGTGTAGCCCTGACTGTCCTGGTGCTCATTCTGTCGACTAGGCTGACCTCAAACTCACAGAGATCTTCCTTCTGTCTCCCGGGTGCTGGGATCAAATGCATGCACCATCATGTCCATAGAATTTAATATGTTACGGTTTAAATCTGAAATGTCTCTCATAGGCTCATGTTTTGAACATTTTTCCACATCTGACACACTTCTTTGAAGAGTTGGATATGGAATCTTTATGAGTCAAGACATGGTTTACCAGGGAAGGTTCTAGTCAGAGACCTTTTGCAGGTCGTTATACTAACCCTTAGTTCCAGGGTCTCTCTGCTTTCTTGTTCATGGCCAAGATGTGATGGCTAGCACTTACTGTAGGTTTGACAGGATCTGGAATCTCTTACCTAGGGAACAAGCTTCCAGATGCATCCTTAAGGCAGTGCTTCTCAACCTTCCTTATGCCACGACCCTTTCATACAGCTCTTCATGTTCTGATGACCCCTAAAAATAAAATAATTTTTGTTGCTATTTCATAACTGTAATTTTGCTACTGTTGTGAATCATAATGCAAATACTTTTGGAGACTGAGGTTTGCCAAAACGGTCATTAGGCACAGGTTGTGAGTCATTGCCTTAAGGGCTTATTTAGTGTCTGAGCATGCCTGTGAGAGATTATGTTGATTGGGTAAATTGAACTGAGAAAATCTAGCCTAAAAATCAGATGCAGCTGCAACTATCTGTAACCTCAGTGTTCCCATTGTAGAATGGGAAGCGAGGACAGAAGAATCAGATCAGGAACTCATGGGCCTCCAGCTGACTTAGTATACTACTCAGTGGCATGGATGGATGTCTTAGTCAGGGTTTCTATTCCTACACAAACATCATGACCAAGAAGCAAGTTGGGGAGGAAAGGGTCTATTCAGTTTACACTTTCACATGGCTGTTGATCACCAGAGGAAGTCAGGACTGGAACTCAAGCAGGTCAGGAAGCAGGAGCTGATGCAGAGGCCATGGAGAGATGTTTCTTGCTGGCTTGCTTCTCCTGGCTTGCTCAGCCTGCTCTCTTATAGAACCCAAGACTCCCAGTACAGGGATGGCACCACCCACAAGGGGCCCTACCCCCTTGATCACTAATTGAGAAAACAACCCCCAGCTGGACCTCATGGAGGCATCTCCCCAACTGAAGCTCCCTTCTCTGTGATAACTCCAGCCTGTGTCAAGTTGACACACAAAACCAGCCAGTACAATGGACAAAATCAACTCCTGAAAGTTGCCTTCAGACTTCACACCCTGCTGTGGCGCACATTGTTAGGGTCCAAGAATTACTCAAGAATGACTCCCCAGATTCAAATAGTATGCAAAAGCAAAGAACATTTATTCAGCTGAATTTCCTCCATGTAGAGGTCTCCCCATTTGCGCATGGAGACCTCTGGTGGACTCACAGGCCCAACTTTTTTTGGGGGGGGCGTGTTTCGAGACAGGGTTTCTCTGTACAGTCCTGGCTGTCCTGGAGCTCACTCTGTAGACCAGGCTGGCCTCAAACTCAGAAATCCTCCTGCCTCTGCCTCCCAAGTGCTGGGATTAAAGGCGAGCGCCACCACCGCCCGGCCCAGGCCCAACTTCTATTGTCAGGGGAATTCCAGGGAGGGGCGTGTGCCCTTTTACCTTTAGCTCTATCTTTAGGGGTCTGAATGATTCTACAACTGGTTAGGCTCTGGAGCCTTCTAAGAGTGGGGGGTTGGTTAATCATTTTAGAAACCTATTCTTACTTCAGGTCAGATGACAAGGTCTCCACGAATGGGCTGCTCGTGGCTGTGGTTAGCTGACCACAGGTGCCTGGATCTGGGCTTTCATTTCTTGGGGAACAGAACCTTAGGCCTAGTCTCCTAAACTGCCAGTTTGTAACCTGTCATGGAGTCAGCCTGGCTGTGGCTAACTCAGTCCTCTCAGCATGTGCTAGCACACACACATGCACAAACATTATGTAATAAATATAATATATCTATATTATTTTTTATATTCAGGCAGCTATGAATGGCTATCAGCTGCTTGTGTTCTGTAAGCAGATGTTCTTGAGTTGGTATATAAAAGGAGAATGTGGCCGGGCATGGT
>JADRCC010575286.1:0-12863 GCA_019843855.1 Hylomyscus alleni
AAAGTTATGACTATGTACAAGGATGCTAAAAGGGCCTTAACAGGTCCTTAATACTACCACTAAGTCCATGGTCTTCCTATAACAAGTAAAAATTTTTAAAATCTGAAATAAGAAATAAGAAAAAGAAACTTTTGCCAGTGTATCTGGGAAAACTTCAAAGGAAATAGCCTTAGAGATAAAGAAATGTGGTATATTTCTTACCTCTAACTATGGATAGAAAGCTTTAATATAAGGTGTGGTAGTATGAGTCTGAAGAGAGACACAGCCACATAAAGTACCACAAGGTTTTTATTCCAGCTGCCAACACGAGAAGAAACAGCTTTTCTCTCTAAGCAACCATATGGAATTTTAAAGAAGGTTCTCAGTGACTCATCATAGGTCATATAGAATAGAGACAATCATGTCTCCAAAGGGGGGAAAGAAAAAAATGGAGAAAATGATTCTTGATACACATATCAATCTTTGTTAATATACTAGTTGGGAGATGGAATTGTCTGAAGAGGATTAAATGGAGATTCAGGGGATCCACTATATATAATGAGCACTGTCCCTAAAGAAGTAGTACGTTTTAACCCTATGGTCTTTAGTTCATGTATCCATCACTATAAGAGATGAAGTACCTTACGAGACACTGTCCGTCTAACTAATAAACTCTGTTCCTCCTCAGGCTTTTATCCACTCTCCTCCCAAATCTTCACAACTATCTACAGGCTAGGTATTTTCAGTAAGGCGTACTACAAGCTCAGGCATCTTTCTCAACATATCAATGGCTGGGACTTGGTAATAAGTGGGCTTTCCCTCAATCATATCTATCCCTCATGTGATATTTCAGGGGCTGGCAGTTCGCTTGCTGGAACCAAAGATGGTCAGGTTATTTAAGGGCTAATTGGAGTGTGTCTCTCTCTCCTGGATGCTTCTCTTCCTTGGCTTAGCTGTGCCTGCAGAGGAATTCTCTTTTTTTTTTTTTTTTGTTTTTCTGCAGTCACATTTAACTCTCTTTCTGGAAGCCAAGCGGAATTAATTGTGTAAACATGAGCAATGGTAATTGGGTAAATGAAGTTGGAAACCAAGGTATGATGTTTTTGTTTTGCTCTGTGAGGAAAAAAAAAAAATGGAAAGCTTGTTTTTCTATGGTGGCAAACCTTACAGTAAAAATTCTGGACAGAGAGTTGGCAGGAAGGAGTTTATGAATTTTTCCCCAGGACTCATTGAGTTGAAACATGTGTCTGATGCTTCACAGGTTACAGATCAACCACAGTCTGCTCTGTGTTGTGGTGAACACTAGATCAAGTACTTTGATACATATAATCAGTTACTGGATGTAAATGAGCAGAGTTTCCATGAGAATTACATAGTAAGGTAACAAACATTCACTACATGAGCCATGAAGATGCGTGACAGAGATGTCCCCGACTTTACAGAATGCTCTTTGCAATGTGCCTTTTTAAAATAATGAAAGGATGAGCCTTTATTTAAATAACTTATTTATTTTAAAATGATTTCTACTAATTCTGTACTCATATGATCTTTCCCAAAGAATTCAAATTAAGAGAAACTTATAAAGACTATTTCTAGTTGTGTGCTAAAAACACAGAGATAGTCCAGCAAGGTCAGTCTTGAAGACCCCCACACACACACAAGTCTTACTTTGCCAGAACATGGCGTTTATTCATGGCCTTGTTCTCTTTTTCTAATAATGTCACTATAATTGTATTTTCTCTGTACCTCAGTAAAATTCACTTCCCCAGCTGAAAATCCATGCAAACCCAGAAGCAGGCCTGGCAAAGGAATGTGTCCCTTGCCACTCAAATCATTCTCTAAACCAGAACTATTAGAAAGAAGCAGGCCCGAAGTTAACGAGACACTCATTAAAGAGAGAATTGTAGAAGCTGCTGATAGTCTGCTTGTGTGGAAGAAGAGACTATTGTCGAAGGACGTTTGAAGCGCTGATATTGTAAACCACATGACAGATGGGTCAAGTGCTGATTACGGTATTCTAACATTTGGAATAGCGAGTAACATATTCGATAAGCTGGCAAGTTTTTATATATGATTCAACCCACAATATAAAAGCCATGAGAATTCCAAATTGAAAAATAATTAAATGAGCTGGAAACAATCAGATACCACACATTTCCCCCCCAAATGACAGATTTTGACATGTTGAAATTCCACAAAGGGAGCATGAATATTCCCTAGCTCACTTGAACTAATGACGGCCTTTTATCTGCTCTTGCAAAGCAATTAACTTCAGCCTTCTCACAATTTGGAAGTTAATAGTGACCATTTGTAGTCACTTTGACTTGAGGAAGACCTATCCTATGCCTTGTTTGATTTGTTCTAGTCAGCAATCCTGTCAAATACAGGGAAGATTCTTGACTCTGTCTCATTCATATGATAAGAAACCAGATCACAGAGGGTACAAACTTAGTTAAGAAGCGAGTAGTCTATGAAGGATAAGAATCCACATCACCAGCCATTCATGCACCATACTCTCTGTCTCTGGTCACATGGAGGGGAGAATCTGTTAATGACCTGTGCGTGTTCTTCGTGATGCAAACGTATATCTTCTTTCAGTCGTTGATACAGCAGCTGTATCATTCATGTTTGTTCATCTTGATGGAGCATCGTTTTTTGCCTTCAGCCTCTGAGTGTCTGGGTAGGGTGTGGTGAGATGCTGGTTCGAGTCCTTGTCAAATACCATCACACCTCCAGGACACCAAGGCAATGCCGAGGGAGCAGCATCTCCGGTTGCCGTTTGTCACGTTTGCTTGTCGGGGTGTTCTTTTCAGAGTTCCTTGTCACTTGTCACTCTTTGTGAAAGTCACTTTGTCTCCTTACTTTTTTTTCTGCCTCTCTCCTACCTGAACAGCTCCCCAGCCAGCTCCTGAGCCTCCTTCTTTATTCACACAATTGCAGACCAGCATGTTATCTCAGAGGCTCGCAGGCATGCCTAGGCCAATATCAAGTACTGTAAACCTTCTATCTTCTGTCACTTGGCTTTCTAGCTTTCTAGCTTAGTTGGCTTTTCTGTTCACTCTTGAAATTCTGTTTCAGTTTTGAATACTAATCTGAGGCTCAGGCTCTCACGTGTGATGTCATAGGTTTTGAGATACTCAGAAGAGAGCATTTATTTCCAAATGTCCACATATTTTTTTTTGTCTAGCAATGTCTGACATATGCAACATTTTCAAATCTCAATGTCAGCACAAAATAACATTGTTGTTGCATAACATTTTGCATGATGGTTTTTCCTATGTTATGAGCTTCAATTCTGTTGAATGAAATGTCTCCTAACTATACTGTATTTTCGGTTCTTTTTCCATCAGTGCTCCAGCTACTGCAAAATTGGGTTGAGGGTAGGAACATCTCAGTACATTTTATGATGGCAGAGGTGACCAATAAGCCAGACTCATTTCTAAACAAAACTTCTTTGTACCCTTTGGGGAATGGGTTGCTGAAGGCTTTTACACAGTATTTTCTTTAAAGACAACATCTTGTAGAATTCATGGCTAGTATAGTTTTTGCCATTGAGTTAGCAAATCAGCTGTTTGAGCAAATAGGGGAAAAGTAGCTGTGCCTTACTAAAGTGGCTTAAGCTACAGATAATGGAGTCACAACTAATTAGCAATAAGTAGAAGTTGAGCTACGTGGGTTAATTGACAGTCAAGTACTCTAGGTTAAAGGCTCATAACCCACGTACTTCAGTGATCACATGTTAAAGTCAAATTGCACAAGGTTTATTAAACATACTGTCGATATATATAATACACACCAGGCATACACATACCTGTGTACATTTGCACACACTCATCAATGACTGCATGCACATGTACACATTATGTGTATCTATTGCTGTTTATTGTAGTCAATCAAAAAGTCTTGCATTAAAAAAAATCACAAATCTTCAGGCAGTCCTTACTTAAGCATCTTGGATTTCTTAAAACATAAAAAAAAAAGCATTTGTACTTCATTGGGAAATGTGAATAAAAATACTGGTGGGAATTATTTTATTTCTACCTCTGATGTCACATACAGCCAGAATTCCCTTGATTTGGTTAGTGTTTCATCCAAAAGAACAATGCTTTCTATTTTGAAGGTGAGAGACTTCAAAGATGTGGTTCAAGTGGGATTTCCTGCAGATCTGTATAATGTGCAGGCTTGTCTGGTTATAAGAAAATGTGTGTACATGTGTGATGTATGTATGTGGATGTATGTGTTGAATGGGTAATAAGCATAGGATAAGGAGTTTGCAAATTGATGTGTAAATGTGAATATAAACTAATGAAAAGTAGCCACCCTGCATATTTACTATCAAAATGCAAATCCCTCACTCTATGCATAGTACCCAAACATATATACGCAGTATGTTTGTAGAAATGCTGGAAAGTCTACTAATGAAATTTTGATAGTCTACTTGTAAAAATTACAAACAGGCCAGGTGTCCCCAAAATATAGAAGTCAATCTTGCCTCTCATTTTTTTCCAAGAATGTTTTCTCTAGACCAGGCCATCAGCTGTTACCAGACAACCTCCCACATCTGTTGACTAGGTGTTGGCTGTCCTTTACCTACCCTGAAAACTCTCCAAAACTCCTACATTCAAGCTCCAATGAGTTCTACCCACCTTTCCACTTAGCTATGGTAGAGATAAAGATGATATTATTGACTGCATACAGAAAGTCCATCTCCATACCTACAATTATCTAATTGAACTGAAACTTGAAATCATCTGACTTGGTCCCATTTGTCAGTCTTATCTCCCAGGGGATAAAACATTCCCCTTTGCATAGTGTTTTATGGAGTTTGTTTTCTATATTAAATTCTAAATACTAATGATGCGTGTCACTTGAGAAATGCCTACCTTTTCAAAGTAGCTATTTTCTATCCTTATATTTAAATACAATCACTCCAGAAATAAGTTTGTATGGAGTATTAAGAAATTCTATTTAGTGCTGGGGATATAGTTCAATAGTAAGAAAATTGCCTACCATGTGTGAAGCCCTTGGTTCAACCCCCAGCACCATGAAAAGGAAAAAAAAAAATGCAAAGAAATTATATTTAGCAAGGCACATTCTGACACCCTAAGCTGAATCGACCAAGAAACAACACTGTCCACAAGCATAAGATTAGGGTGTAGCAGAGGCAAGAGTTCTGTTCCTGTTAAAATATAGGTTACAGCCATCCCTGTAATAACCTCTCCCTAACACCCTTTAATAACCTGCCCTGAACTTCTACATAAGCACCAAAGAATGTTTCATTTTCTTCTCATCTTTTTCCTGGGTGACTTGAAACAAAGAGGCCTTGAATGTTCTTCTCCAAAGTGAATGTCAAGTACCCAGTCAACACGTAGGCCTGAAGTAAAAAAAACAATGTGGTCCTGTTGAACAGTTAGTGGTCCACATAGAAATAAACCGTGCCAATCAATATGAAGCCTGGGGTCTACCACCCCATGTCAGGTAGGAGGAGCACAATGTAGAGAGTGATCTGAGGTAGTCCATGTATGCTGTCTTTAAAGAATGTGTGTACAAAACGCCACTAAATTAGCACGGGCTATTGTAGACCTCGCATTAGCCCCATCTGCAACTCGGAAGCTGGAGCACTGTTTTCTTAAGTGTATCATAATGACAATGACAAGGTGGCTTTATGGTTTGCTCACTTAACATTTGCATGAACCTTTTTTTTTTAAATATATTTTGATAACCATTCAGAATTTCTCACCCACTAGTTCTATTGGCCACAAAACTAGCCTGCTGCTTTCGTTGAATCTTACCACAAATTCTTATACTCCAGAAAATGTAGGCCGCTTAATCACTCCCGCCAAAAAGCTCGAAGACACAATCCGTCTTGCTGAACTAGTCATTGAAGTACTGCAACAAAACGAGGAGCATCATGCTGAGGTGAGCAGGCCCAGGGGGAGATGCCGCAGTGTCCCTTAGCTGCGGTGCCAGCACAGTCTACAGCCGCCTGGTTGTAAACGAGATGCCTTAACTTGCGTTTTCTTTAATTGGGCTGAAGGGAATGAAGGTAGAAGTTTTGGAAGGAGGCGTCTTTAGAAGGTTGTCTAAGTGACCAAGAGGTGGTTGTATGTTGTCCATTTCAGCCTAAGTTTTCAGATGTTTCTCTGAACTCGGGACTGAGGTGAGTGTAACTCAAGGCTCTGTGGCATCCAGCACGCAGCACAGACCCATTATCCAGACACACAGAAAACTCTATGGTCTTTTGTGGTTGTTTTGTTGCCAGCACTGTTGTTCTGATTGGTTCTTTGGTGTGTGGACCCTAGGTCATTTTTTTTTAAGTTTGAGCTTTTCTCTGTATCTTACTCTGATTATGCAGTCCTTTTCCTTTTATAACCTTAGACTGCCCAGGTTGCTGAGCCCAGTGACAGAGACAATAATAAGTCTACGCTGTTTGACTTGTCATTTCTGTGACACAAACCCAGATAAATATAGCTTCCTTCATTGTGTTTTGACGAACCACTATTAAAATGATTTTCAAGGAATTATAAATGGAAGGACTTCAAAACCAACTAGATGCCAAACCTATAAGGACGTAAATACCCCCAAAGCTTCCAGGGAAGAGCTAGAGGATTAATGTCCGAAACTGCTCCAAAGTTGAACTTTAAAATCATTTCTCTCAACATAATCTGCTTTTTAAAATTACACTAATTCTCCCTCTTCCTTTACATTCATACTTACAGAGAGGGGAGGAAGGGGATGTCTATAAAAGTGACTTCTTAGACACCTAAAACAACCCTTCCCATAACTAAGAAAATATTGACAGATTGTGAAATGATATATCATACACTGTAAACCCAGCCATCCCAACTAATGCTGATTGCATATTGAAATTTCCTCCCTGTTTCTCTACTGTTCCGGTCAACCTTGGCTGATCGTGGCAGGGGAAAGAGGTATGTGACTCAACCGAATGAAGTGGCCACCTGCTCTCATACTCTGTGCATGCCCTGATAGTACCATGTCTTCTAATGGGACTTTCCTGGTGCTCCTGCTTTCTAACACTGACCCCAGGAATGTAACAGCAACTTCCAGTGGACTGCTTGTGACATGGGTGACCCTCCACAGCAGGGCAAATGTGGGGTAATTCTCTTGTGCGTGCATGAAGCAATTGATAGACTTATGAGGACTGCGGTTACATCCTGACACACGCCTCTCACCTGCCTTGATTCTGTCCCTGGCCTGTCATAGTTTCCTATGTCCGTCTGTATTTACCTTTGTCACAGAAGAGGAGTTCCAAGCTTAGTAACCAGTAGCCCCTTGGAGTGATACTAACCTTTTTCTACAGCTGTCTGTATGTGAGTCATATATACAGTATTTATATATAGAGAGAGTGTCGAAGAATCCTGAATTCCCGGCAGACCCTCTGTGAATGGGGGGGGAAGACCCATGAATGGGTGTCACTTGCCCATATAGCACTTAGCAATGGACACATAGCCTGGAAAGAAAAGGGGTGCCAAGTAGTACCCCCAACCACACAAACTTAAGAGTAACTTCCAGACAGATGCAAGGAAGTTGGGTTGCACTTTTTTTCTTCCATGATTATTTTGTAAGATACTCTTTTTAGATTGAGGGGTTGGAGGTTCCAGTGATGATGAGTCTCTTCTTTCTGAGTGTCTTCAAAACCATGTCCTGGGACTTGGGGGATTCTGGCCTGCCTTTCCTGGCTTTGAGAGGTAAAGCCTTGATCACGCGCACGTGTTTGTGAAGCCATGGATATGAAGAGGATGGTTCCTTCCAGTCGCAGCTGTGCGTTTAAGTGAATAACAGAAGAAGTAAATGGCAGACATACTCGATTGGTAATCAAGCTACTCTCTAAGGCTACTCCCAGATCACAGAAAATATGTGTGTTCCTTGGCCACACCAAAGAGGCACCACCATAGCAAAGAAATCCCAGCACTGCAAAGTAAAAAATATGTACTTTTAAACCCAACTTCCAAAGAAGGCACTTCTTTTTACCTTTTCCAAAAGTTTGAGGTTTTGGGCAAATGTCAATCATCCTCCTAGTGACACTCATAAGAAATGTTTCCATCTTGAAGATTTATAAGTTATACAGAGTAAACAAATGTGGAGACTTTAATCTTATTCTCAACACTGGTCTTTTAAATTAGTAATAAAAAAACCTCAAATGTAAATAAAGAAATATCTAATAAAATAAAATAAAAACCCTCAGCATATTTTGGATTCCCAAAAACCAAAAATTATTTTAGATAAACGTATAGGATTATCCATCATGAGATCTCATGACGTAATCAGACCTACCCATTGGGCGTCTCCTATCTAATGATCTCTGAGTCAAGGAATTTAGTCTTTCTTGAAAGACAACGAAAAATAAAATGTCCTGGGCCATGAAGGGATAAGGTACACAGCAGCCAGAGCTTAGGATTCCGAGCAGAAAGGTTTGGGCTTGAACTCTAGCCCCAACATGTTCATCATGTGAGTGTGATCTAGTTACTTAGCCCAGCCGGATGGTCACTGGTGAGATGGAAGGTGACATTAAGCAAAGCGTCAAATGATACTGTGCCTGACACATGGTAAGCACGCTACAAAGTTTAGCTATTGTTACAGGAAGAAAATAATTCTCAAGAAATCAAAATATCTGATGATTTTTTTTTAATAAAAAAAGCTGATTTCTAGATGAAAAGTACATAATGACTGAGAACCAACGGGCTGAGTTGGAAGGAGAGGGGATCCTCTCCCAGGAGGAGGGGGCTCATCCTGAAAGATGCCCCACTTGTCCTCAGTTGCTGCATGCAGATAATGCTACCTGAAGCATCTCACAGAAAATTTGAATTCTCATACTTGGTGCCAGCCTCCTAACTGGAATCTCTAGGGAGTTATAGAACATTGGTCTCTTTCAAAAGCTGCCCACATGATTCCTGTGGGTAGCCAAGTCACTAACTAGGGTGTAATGAAAAAGGTTGACTTGACATAACACATTGTACACCTTTTCTTCCTGAAAGGACAAGGATTTGTTTGCCCAGAACTCACTTCCTGGATGCCCCAATAAGCTTTGACAACTTAAAAAGGCACTAAATCCTAAATACGTATCTTAACTATTGTGGCCATACTATTTTGTGGATACCTCACAAATAAAAGTAACAATAGACCTGCCACCCCTACCCCCCCAAAAAAAAACCTCATCTTTTTAAAAGCTGTTTTAAGTTCCAGTATAGTAAATGTCCCAAGAGAGAAATGTCTCTCCTCAGCCAAGAGTCCATCCTTCTCTTACCATTCATTCACACATGCTGTGTGTGGAAGTTGGTGTCACGTTTTGCTCTCGTATGCAGCAGAATTTTCTTCTCAGAACCTGACCTACTCATAAGCACACAAATTTATTCTTCGTGTGCTCCCCATTCCCAATCTCTCTCTATGTATATGTATGTATATGTATATATGTATTGTAGTGCACAGAGGGGTACATATATACATGTTAGTTTGTGTCCAAAATATATAATGTGTTCAGTGTAGTGAATTGTACCCCCTAAATCACACAGCTTTTGTCTTTGAATAATAAAAAAACATCTCGGGTAAGTATCTATACTCTAGTGTGTAACTCCATATTTCCTATGGAAAAGGTTTACTGGACCTTTAGATACCTTTGAACATAGATTACTTTATGAGCAAAAGTGGTTCTCACCTATCAGATGCAACCTAAAATAAAGAATAGCTTTTGCTCAGCACAGTTATTCAGATTGTCCATCTGATCAGAATTATCCTTTAACTGTTTTAGTTATTCCTAACCTCTCTAGACTCCTTATTCACTTTTTAGAGAGTGATAAAAATAAAGACCTTGGTTTTTATTTCTTCATTCACTGTACCAGCCTCCCTAGCAATAATACTTCTCTTTGTAGGGCTGTCCCAGTCTGTCCAGGTTGTATGACTACTACCGCAAAAATGACTACTACCGCAAAAACTAAGAGTTGCTTAGTAACAAATTACCTAGGACCTGGTTCTCTACAGAGGAGAAATACTTCATTCCCCATGGTCTCTTGCTTACGAGTTCTTTAAATGAAAAGCATAAGACCCACAACTGCAGTTGGGTTTAATTTCATACATTTTTTTACTGTGTTTTGGTTTTACTTGGCTTTCTGTTTTTATTCCTTGTCATCCTAGAACAAAGTTGTATATGGGAACATAATGCAGTCTTCCCTGACATATCTTCTTGGCCATGCCCTAAAGATATAACATTGACCAATCAACTGAAGAATAAGTGCCAGCCAACTTGCTGTGCGTTTCTGAACTTTACAGAGACCCCAGATGAGGAGAGAAGAGTCACCCTGCATAGGCTCAGGGCTATGGGCAGGATTCCCTGCCTAAATGGCAGCAGGCTGCAAAGACTCTGACTCAGGGAGAGGAAGGATTCCTCCCTCTACTGGCCTGTCAATGGAGCAAGGCCCATGCCCCAGGGCTCTCATCTCCAGGTGGTAAAGCTACAATAAAACCTCATTAATTCAGGACAAATACTTAGAATCTGTGATGACTTGGTTGCATCTATGGCTACTTTCATTTTTCTTAAGTAAAATAGCATTACACCAACACTGTGGTAATTGAGAAGTTTTTTTCTTGTAACTTGGAAGCATGCAGTTCTTAGACCTACAAAGCTAAACCTCCCATCTTTTAACTAACAGACCAGCTTATCAACAAATACTTAGAAGTTGGAAACAATTTTAAGCATTCTGATACATTCACATACTAAACTCACTCTGTGAGTGCCATCTACTTTAGTCCCAATTACAGGCTGTTTTCAAAAACAATAAAATATCTCTAGAAAATCCAACAATTTGAGCTTTTTGGCTAACAGAACAGCTTCTCCCCACTCCCATTGCTCTGAATTAGTGAGGTTTTACTGTATATTACAATGGAAACAGCAGGTGTCTAGTTCCAGCCAAGCCATCCTTAAAGAATGGTACATGACTTGATTTTTTCCATTTAATTTGCAAACCAGCCACATGTTGATAAAGGAGAAGTAAGTAATATGAAATCTCTTGAAAGAAGAGAGGTAGACCCTCTGTTCTGCCTCCTAGTGGCTGTTAGAATCCCCCTCCAATAAGGAATAGATTCTCACAGAAGAGCTTGGCCATTGAACAAACCCTTCCATGTATAGAACTATTTCCATAAGCATCCTTCATATTTCCAAACACTTTCCCATCTTTTTTGGTGAATGCTCCGGAAAGTGTTTCCAGTGTGAATACTTTACAGCATTGAGTGGGGAGGTGGGGGGGGGGGACAAGAAGAGGCTGGCGATGTTTGTTTTTCTGCTCTCTTTGAAATCAGCAAAACAGGGCCTGTTGACACCACCACTCATTCTGCATGCCCCCTGCCAGAACCGACTAGCCGACATGCATGCATGCCTTTGAACTGCATTCACATCCGGCCCAGGCTGATGTGAATGTCACATCCGGCCCAGGCTGATGTGAATGTCACCCCTGAGACCCTGCACAATGATTTCCAAGGGCTCATGTGCATGAAAATGAGTTACTTCACTGATATTTTTTGGTTTTCAATGTACATATGTCTAAGCCCCACAGAAGTAAGTTCTAACCTTATTCCATGTTCCCTAGGCTAAGCCTGATATTTCCTCTAGACCAGAAGCAAAAAGCAAAGGCTCCCTACTGAGACAGACTTTTTACTCAACAGTTCTGTAGTATTTCTAGTAATGGCTTGCTTTGACTTAGACTGAGTGAGGAGTAATGCTTCCAGGGTGTAGGGAAACTGGAATTCCTGGGATTCAAAGAGACCATAGACAAGTAATCCCCAGATAGAGAAATGGAAATGTACAGTAATTGCAAATTTTCAAGTTAGACCAGCAGAAAACCCATAAACACAGTGAAGAAACTCCCAAATTCTACACCTTAGAGCAAGAACTAGCTAGCAGCAATGACACAGAGCATGACCCAAGCCTACTGAGTTATTGTAAATTGAGCAGAAGTTCAATGTCTGACACTCCTACAGCCATGACCTCTGACCTCTGAGTCAGGAGCAAGGCTTTCTACACAGAGTAGTGCCTTGGGCACTAAGAGGCCCACTCATATCCAAACTGCTGTTCTCTTTACAATAAAGTGACCACACCCCGCTGGATGTACAGCCAGTCTTGAGTAGTGAGGGTTGGAGCATGCGCCCTTCATCCTGAGGGGATACTGATCCCCTCTCTGTCTATTGTTTTTCTGCCACATTTCAAAGGCCTTTGCGTGGTGGTCAGACTTAATGGTGGAACATGCGGAGACGTTCCTGTCACTCTTTGCAGTGGACATGGATGCAGCATTAGAGGTGCAACCCCCAGACACGTGGGACAGTTTCCCACTCTTCCAGCTGCTGAATGACTTTCTCCGTACAGACTGTATGTATCTCCCTGGACTATTGGCCTTTCCTGAATAGTATGCAGATAAACTTGTTGCTAAGATATCTTCATTTCATATAGACTGTGGGTTAGATAAAGCTCCTCTTTGCTTTACTGTTATAAACATACATATACACATACACACTACACACACACATATGCACACACATACATATGTAGGTACATACATACATACACACTCCACGAATACATACACACACACAAATACACACACACAAACCCTAAATACAGATACAAACTACACCTCACACACACCTTTCATACACACACACACACACACACACACACACACACACACACACACTCACTCCACATACACACAAACCCTAACACACACTGAAACTACACTCCACACACACCCTTTGTATGCACACCACATACACATATATACATATACACTATACACACATACAGAGAGAGAGGGGGAGAGGAAGAGGGAGAGGGAGAGGGAGAGGGAGAGAGAGAGAGAGAGAGAGAGAGAGAGAGAGAG
>JADRCC010575287.1:0-15453 GCA_019843855.1 Hylomyscus alleni
TTTTTTTGTTTTGTTTTGTTTGTTTGTTTTGTTTTGCTTGTTTTTTGTTTGTTTGTTTTTGGTGACTATGCAGCCAAAACCAGTTGTTCAGGGATCTAACTGATGTTTTGTCTCTTTGGGGATTTTATTGGAGTTTTTCGTTTGCTTGCTTTTTGAAAATAAAATGTTTGTTTTATTTGTGTGTGTGTGTGTGTGTGTGTGTGTGTGTGTGTGTGTGTGTGTGTGTGCTCTCCCGTATGTGCGTGTGTCTATGGAGGTCAGAGGACAGCTTGGGCTGGTCTTCACATTCCACCCTGTGTGTGGGCCCTGGGGCTCAAAGTTAGGTCATCAGGCTTGGCCACAAACACCAAGCCATCTCACCAGCTGTAAGTTGTCCCTTTTTTATCCTCTGGTATTTGATGGCTATAGAGTTGTTCATTAAATCAATTGCTATTGCATTTGAGGCTTTACAAAGTAACTTTTACTTTTCAAAAAAAAGCAGCTTGCTTTTTAATATGATAACCTCAGAGGATCATCTTTCGTCAGGTGGGGAAAGATAAGCATTTGCCTATGGAAAACTGGTGATGAGCCATAGAAATAACAATGCCAAAATCCTGCCAGCACTTAGCTCTCTGCTTAGCAATTAACAACTGAAAATACAGGGCCTAGAATGTCAGGGAAGGTCATCCCGACAGTAGGTTTATTAGTAGTCGGTGTCTCTCTCTGTATTGCAGTCTGCCCCCAAACCTGAGAGTCTCTTGTCTCTGTTTCCCAAATGTTAGAAATACAGGTGTTTCTTACCACACCCAACAATCAGGGTTTAAGTAGAGTTTGATTTTCCATTATTGCAGGAAGAAAGAGATGAGATTAAAGATATTGGTAACCTAGAATAATTTTGTCCAACTGTAATCACATCTCAAGATTTCAACCCAGTATCTTCAACTTGAGGACAAGGGGAAACCAAAGGGAACCAGAAAGAGGTAGCCCTGACAACAGAAGACCGTCCTCAGTTCTTCAAGCTCATTGCTAAAGTGCTAGCTTCTACTAGTATATACAATCACTAATACATCCTTATGGCTGAATTTTTATTTACTTCATGATCCCAATAAAGTTACAATAAAGGCTACTCAAGGGCCGTAATTTTTTAAATAGTATCAGTAAAACATGCAAGATAATTGCTACATTATAGTTTTCAGAGAAAATGAATTCCTGTGAAAATTATAAACATTAATATTTTTAATTATTTATTCATTGCCTGCCTGTTCGTTTGTTATAACGCAGAGCTTTAAATGGTACGGGCTGGTCTCAAGCTTGTTATGTAATTAAGAATGACCTTGAATTTCTGATATACACCCCCCACACCTCTTAAGTGCTGGGACTGCAGACACACACCACTACGCTGGGTTCTGCTTCGTGCTAGGGAGCCGACTCCTGGGTCATTACGCATGCTAGGTAAGCATTCCAGCTTACATCTGAGATGTATCTGTCCCCAGCCCTCTCTAGGTCTCACACTGTATATAGCATGGGTTGTCCAGGAGTTCTGAACTAATCACAGTCTTCTTGCTTTGGCCTCCCAAGTGCTGACAATACAAGTGTATGTGATCATACTTGGCTTTTAAAAAGAGAGAATCTTTCAACCTCTAAAAATCCCAAGAAATCAGAACACACATGTACTGGAATTAAAAGAGTGAGTTTACATATCAATATGCAAGATTTAACTTAGAAGAATTTCAGGGCAGAAATGGAGAGCTGTTACCTGAATGTCCTGGGATGCATGAAGAGCAGGGAACCGTCAAGATAATCTGGCAGATTCACCTGGGCTGATGGCAAGCCTGTCATCCAGAGGCATAAGCCGAAAGCTGAGTGAGGAATCACTCGTCTCTCAGGATTACCGCACAGTGTTCGGGTTTCTAGCAGGAGCCCAGGACAAGACCCTGGAGTCTCCCTCACTATAAGCCCTGCTGAGCCTGTGGGGAAGCAGGCTCTCTGCTGCCAGGAACAATAAATTGTCTAAAATCTTTTAATCACTGGCGATGAATCTGCTGGGACAGGTGAGTGATTATCAGTTCTTATGTGTCACAATCCAATCCTCCATCATTAGACTTCCTGTATCCATTTCTGAGCAGAGGAAAAAGCTGCTCGTGCGTGCTTTCCCAGCATGCTTTGTGGCATGGGATGTGAAGGAGTCCGCGGAGATCCCACCTCATGATTAAATAGTCTTACTACGCCAGAGTCCTCCAGGACATAAGGATATTTGATGCTCCTCTTCAGTGATGGAAGCTTTGCCCTGCTATTATGACTGACTTGGGGGTTTGTACCACAGCAGTCCACTACTATCAACTTATAGTGCAGAACACTAGCGTGCATACCCACATGCCTACTATTCTACTTCTATATTATAAGTATCCAGAATTTTTTCTGTTTCATTTCATGTATTTTTTCCTTTTTTTTTCTTTCCTGTTTTATTTGGGTGAAGCAAGGAGTTTGAGGAGTAGAGAAAGTTTAGCCATGTAACCAGACTGGTCCAAAATTCACTCTAACGTCATGGTCCTCCTGCCTCGGCCTCTAGAGGATTGCCAGTGTGGACCGCTATACTCAGCTTTTTTTTTTCTTTCATATACCTATCAAATTTGAAAGCTTCATTTTAAAAAAAATTGGCTAATTTATATGATTCTGGTTTTTCAAAAGGTAAGCCTACATAATAAGAAGGCTTTCCCCCCTTTCTGTTCCCATTCTAAACAATTACTTCTTGATCCTGCAAACAAACCAATGTTGCTAAGTTTCCTGTGATCTTCCTTCCGGGCATAGGTTATATACACACAGGAAAAAGTATACTCGAGGGGTCCCCTGCATCCCTACTTACACAAATGACAATTGATTTTGTATACTCTTGAGCTGATACTCTTTTCAAGTACAAATAAAAACTATGAGATCTTTGAAGACCTCCTCTGCCTTGGCTAGCCCCCCTTTCTAGCGCTCATGCCTCTCACCCCTAATAGGCATTTACTTTGCACTTCTGTAAGCTAGCAACACATTCCATTCCCTAATTAGTGGTAAATCTTATACATGCTCATCCGCTCAGCACTGACTGCTTCAGTGTAAGCTTCGCAATGATGAGATACACACACTGAGTCGCTCCCCGCCCCCTTTGATACGGGATCTAACATAGCAACATGAATAATTATGAGTTTAATAAATGCCTTTTTATGACTCTGACTTCTGATTTTCTTGCCACCCACTTAGTATTTGGAAACCAGTTCTACCCACTTTTGCAATTCAATTACATTCTAGCTCGTTAACAGTCAGATAAATAACACGGATTGGCCAGATTCTGAGAGAAGAACCACAGGTTTATTCCTTTATTAAGTCAGTATGTTAGGAAAAGAGCCACAAAGTGGTTTTACATCTGTCCGTTTTTTCTAATTGTATCTGTGTGCTCAGTATAAATCTGATCATATAGGCAGCTGGATTTCATTAAGAACTTGATAAATATGTCTAAAATGTATACGAAGAAGATCCACGAGTAGCTAACTTGATTTTTAACAATAAGAGCAAAGGGATATGAATAAGTCTGTGAAGACTTAATAATACGGGCCGGACAGATGGCTTTATTGGTTAAGAGCATTTGCTGCTCTTGCGGAGGATTTGGGTGTGATTCCTAAAACTCGCATCAGGCCACTCAGAAGCACCTGCAAGCACAGTTCTAGGTCATCCAATATCTCCTTCTGGCTCCACAGGCGTCTGCACTCACTCATGCAGAGACCCACACACAGACACTTACATACAGACGCACACCTTTGAAAAAAATAAAAATAAACCTTTAAATTGGGGGAAAAATGATTTAGGGATAAAGGCTGGGTTTGTCGACACAGGGACGGAACAGCCTAAAGCAGTCAGAATTCCTGTGCTAATGTTCAGCCCCCAAGGTGGTGATACTGAGGTGCAAGGACTTTCTGGGTGTTTGGCAATTAGAGGAAGAACCTTCCTGAGTCAGATCACAGCTGTTGAAAAGGAAAGCAGAAGAAAGCCCTTCCTTCTTGGTCACAAGTTCTCATGGTGAGAAAATGGTCCATTGTGAGGACGCAGACACAGTCTGCTTCTGCCCTGGATTTTCACCTTAGGATTTTAAGAAATAAGCTTCTCTTACAGCTTGTTAGTCTTCCCAGCAGCTGAAACAAAGCACAACACCCATTTAAGGGTGTTGTTTGTTAAGTTTGTGGCTCCACAAAACAAAAAGGAAATATAGCAAATGGTTTTGGGGAAATCAATACTCGAGGGAAAATACATTTAGGCCTCTGCCTAAACCTACACACCTGAATGGAAAAGGTATAATTATAAAATTCATAAAAGAAAATATAGGAAACTGTGTGTATAAAGAAAGAATATGATTTTAAATATTATATGTTTTCAAATATGGGGCTAGGGATGTAGTTCAGTTCAGTTGATAGAGTGCTTACTTACCACAGGACTAACAAAACAGGTGTGGTGGCTCATGCCTGAAATGCAGCACTCAGGAGGCATGTGGGGGAGGGCCACAGGTTCAAAGGTCATCCTCAAATACACAGAAAGTTCTAGGCTAGCCTGGGATACAGGACACTGTACAGGGAAGGAAGGAAAGGAGGAAAGGAAGGAAGGGAGAGAGGGAGGGAGGGACAGAGGAAGGGAGGGAGGGAGGAGGGAGGAGGGAGGGAGGGAGAGGAAGGAAGAAAGGAAGGGAGGAATGAATGGAGAGAGGGATGAAGGGAGGGAGGAAGGAAGGGAGGGAGGAAGGAAGGAAAGGGGAGAGAAGGAGGGAGGGAGGGAGGGAGCGAATGAGGCAAGGAGGAAGATTGGTTTCAAATGTGTTCAAAAGTAAGGAAAAGTGACTAATGGACTCCCATGCAGTTATCACATAAATTTTTAAGTTCACAAAATTCTATTCCCAATGCCTTTTCTCCTCACTCACTAAATTTTTTCCTTTCTTTTTTTCCCTTTTAGCGTTGACATTATATTATATTCTGTATTACAATATCTCTTAAGATATGCACATACATTTTTATATGAGCATGATGCCACCATTTTAATAGTAAAATATAAGAATAATTAATTAACTCTGTTTATCAACTGAGCAAAGGTCATGTGAACTCACAGAAAGAGAAGCAGCAACACATGGCCTGCCTTCCCAGCGCTGCACCTGGTGTTCTGGGCAATATGTTAGAGCTTTCAGGGTAGGACTTTCCTGGGGACCCCGAGTGTGTGAATGAGTGCGTCAGTTCTTGGTCCTGGGGACCCCGAGTGTGTGAATGAGTGCGTCAGTTCTTGGTCCTGGGGACCCCGAGTGTGTGAATGAGTGCGTCAGTTCTTGGTCCTGTTCTTGGGGATCTTTGTCTTTCTGTTAGCTTGGCTTGTCTGACTTAGTTATGGTGGTCTTTGTTTTACCTTATTATAATTTACTTTGTTCTGTTTTGCTGTTATCTTCCAGAAGCTGGCCCCTTGCTAATGAAACACAGAAAGGTGGTAGATTCAGACGGGAGAGGAGGTAGAGAGAAACTGGAAGGAGTAGAGGGAGGGAAACTGTATTTAGATTATATTGTATAGAAAAGAATCTACTTTTACTAAAAGGGGGGAGAAGTAACTATTTTTTAAAACATTCTAAAAGATTCCAAAACATAAATACCAACGCATTTGATTATCTAAGAATTAGAATAGTGGGGGGACAGAGAGTGAGGGCTATATCAAGAGATGACTATCTGGAATATACAAAGAACCCTAGCAAATTGACAAGTGACAGAAACTTTAAAGAAAAACTCTGGACATAGACTACAATAGGCAACTTATAAAGAGGAAAATGAGAGAACTTGGGGAGAAACCCTAAAAAAAATTAAAATAAAAATAACGAAGCATCAGTTTATACCAAGTAGCCTGGAAAAAATTAGCTGGTTAATGCCAAGTGTTGGTGGTGATGTGTGCTGGTGGAAGGCAGATTGGTGTATTCTGGGAAAGCAATCTGTCTCTATTTAGTTAAATTAAGTATAAAGATATTCTGGGATCCAGCAGTTCTGTTCCTGGATATGCATCTCAAAGAAGCTCTTACCCAGAGCCACTCAGCAAAACACAAGGGTGTTCACTGTGGGATTGTTCACTGTGGGGTTGTTCACTGTGGGGTTGTTCACTGTGGGGTTGTTCACTGTGGGGTTATTCGTCATCATCATTGTGGACAGATGGAGACCGTCTGATACTGATACCCAGAGCACAAGTCCACAGCAGAGGCCAGACACCAATGCACACTCAGTCACATGTACGGGTGCTAAATATGTACTGGAATAAAGCAAGAGTGAGTAGCATAACACACCATCATTTCAGTTAAGAAAATCTAAGCCAAAACCAACATCTATTTTGCAAGAATGCATACAGCAGCTGGGGAGATGGCTCAGTTGGTAAAGTGTCTCAGGTCCTCATGCTTTCGAGGCATAAGGATACGAGTTCAGTTCCCAACATCCACATATAAAGATGGATAAGCCTAACATTTGGAAAACAGAGACAGGAGGATCCTTGGAACTCATTGACCAGCCAGTCTAAGCAAATTGGTGAGCTGCAGGTTCAGTGATAGATCCTGTCTGAAAAACTTATGTCGGATAAAAACAAGGTGGAGTCGAAGAGGAAGATACCCAGTACCAGTCACCGGCCTTTGAATGCACGGGTGCACACACATTGAAAAATATATACATGCATACAACACATACACACAGAGTTAGGAATACATATAAGCAAAATGGTATTGTGATTGATGGTGTATGCAATGATTCTAGAGGCAGGGAGAAAGGCATCCAAATGGAGTACTGGAATAAAAAGGAATACGTAAATAAAAGCAGTTGCTGGCACAGACTATTGATAATACTGTACCAGGAGCTGAGAACTAGCATTACCTCATCTTTTTATACCCAAGTGAGGGCTAAGGGTGAGAGGTAGACAGCAGAAATGGCTGATATTTTTGAATAAGTCTAAACTGATTGGCACCTTCATCACGAGATTCAACTAACTACACTAAAATAAAATAAGATAAAATAAAATAAAATAATAAACAAAACTCTTCTATGCCTGTATCTCAGTAGTAGAGATCGATCAACTGGTAAAGGGTAATGTTTGAGATGTGGCTCAGCTGAGAAACTATGGGCCTGGCATGACCCCTGAATTCAGTCTCCCCACTGAATGAAACCAGTCATGTTGGTTCATGCCTATAAGCTTGGCATTGAAGAGGTAGAGCCAAGAGGATCAAAAGTTCAAGGTTATTTTCAGCTACATAGACAATTTGAGTGCAGCCTAGATTTTGTGAGATTGCATTATTTAAAAAGAATAAAAAGGGGTCTTGGGAGTCAAAACCAAAAGCACACAAATCTAAGAAAACTGATTTGAATGGGTAGGGGAGGTGGGAAGAGGGTGCCACAGGGAAGCATGGGGGGCCTCAGGAAGCATGGGGGCCTGAGGAAGCGTGGGTGCCTGAGGAAGCGTGGGTGCCTGAGGAAGCGTGGGTGCCACAGGGAAGCATGGGTGCCACAGGGAAGCATGGGGGGCCTCAGGAAGCATGGGGGCCTGAGGAAGCGTGGGTGCCTGAGGAAGCGTGGGTGCCTGAGGAAGCATGGGTGCCTCAGAAAGTCTTATGGTCAATGTGGAAGTAATTTAAGCAAAGGGTTGTATTGGTTTTTGATTCAACGTGTAAATATCCATGTACTTGCATAAATAAATGATGGAATAAATTAATGAACTAACAGAATGCAAATACTTTATAGGAACGCTCCACCCATCCCAAGGAGCACAGACCCCTCCCCCAACCCCTGCAGTACTTGGCCCTGCTGCCATAGACCAGAGTACGGAAAGACATCCCTACTGTGTACTGGAAGCTGAACCATTGCATCGAGGCCAGGGCTACCCTAACTGGCTTCGGAATTTAGAAAACCATTATACCTCCCTGGGTCTCAGTTTCCCTTCTGTATCATAAGAACCTCCAACTAAAAGCTCTCTACTTAACATGGGTGAAAACGGAGCTCTGAAGTGAATCTGTCTGGGTTTAATCCCTCCCTGTCTTAACAAAGGCTTTCTTTTTAAATCTTCCTTCCTTCCTCCCTCCCTTCCTTCCCTCCTCTCTTTCTTCCTTTAAGACAGAGCCCACCATGTAGCCCAGACAAGGCCCTAACTTGTGGTAATTTTCAATAGCCCATGTGCATACACAGCTAGTGTTGGTCATTAACCCTTCCAAGAGGCTGGGATTAATCATATTAGCTCAGTGCTAACTTGAGAGCCTGGATTTGGTTCCCAGCAGTGAAAAAAAATAAATCAAATAAAACAACCAAAGAACTAGTACAGTATAGAAGTGGAGATAAAGAATCATGGCCCAAACCGGGCGGTGGTGGCGCATGCCTTTAATCCCAGCACTTGGGAGGCAGAGGCAGGCAGATTTCTGACTTCGAGGCCAGCCTGGTCTACAGAGTGATTTCCAGGACAGCCAGGGCTACACAGAGAAACTCTGTCTCGAAAAACCAAAAAAAAAAATTATGGCCCAACAAAGAGCAGCACCTGCTGTCATAGTAACAGGATCTAACTTAATGTACATAACACTGTAGACAGCTGAAGTCACATATGCCTACAGTCCCAGATGCTCAGGAGGCTGAGGCAGGAGAATCATCTAAGCTCATGAGTGAAATTCTCTCAGTACAACAGTAAAACTCCACTTCTAGATAGATAGATAGATGATTGTGGGACGTAAAACTATGCCAGGAAGTTTGGTAATGTAGACCTGGAGACTTGGTGGGCACACACCTGAGGCTCCTAGCTCCCTGCCAGACTCCTGATTTGGAACTCATGCCATGCTTCTCACATAAAAGAAACATGTCCTATGGTTACATAGGCTCAAAACAAGAGTTCTCCATGCTAATGAGATACCTAGAGGCCTGGAGGGCTTAGCCAATAAGCTTCCCTTTGCAGACATTCCTCCCTGCAAAAGGTATTTAATCTCAGGCCCACCCTGAAATCTATGCATCCATGTTCCGCCATGACAATAAACTATTTAGAACTATGGACTGTTTCTTTTCATCAAGATCCACTGTGGGGAGTCATGAAGAAGGTCTTTGCCTACAGAACTACAGCCAATCTCCTGTAGAAGGCCTCTCTGCACTCCCAGCCACAATCTGCCAGGAAGCTTGCCACCATCAAGATAAAGACAATCATTCCTGCTGGGACAAGCCAAAGCTCCCCTTGTCCCCAGGCCCTGGGCTAGACACTGTCCCCAGTCTGAGCCGCCCCCCCCCCCCCCCCATTCTCTGCTCTTCCGAGATTTCCAGCAGAGCCTGGATGACCCCACAGCCTCGTTGCAGGCCTGGGACTCCTGAACCAGCTCCGGCCTTCCCACACCAAAGACTGTGCTTGCCCCCCCCACCCCACTCCCCAGTGGTGTCTCCATCAGAGTTCCTCAAAGTGCCAATGTCTGGCTTGTAAAATGGTTCAACGGGTAGATGCTTCTGATGCCCTGAGTTCAATCCCTGGGACCTACGTAATGAGAGAGAACTGACTCCGGAAGGCTGTCCTCTGACTGCCTGGCATGCACTGTGCTGTGCTCACCCGTCAAGTAAGTGAATGTAAAAAAAGGAGAAAGAAAAATTTTGTCAACATCTCTGAATGCAGGGGAATTCTGAGGGATGGTCACAGCCAAGAAGAGCTAAGAAGACTGCGACAGCTCAAGTCAACTCGTACTATCCTGGACTGGAGAAAGAACATTTGCAAAAAGGAGGGAAAGATGGTAATATTTAAGGAAATATGGACTCTAGGTGTTAGTAACGTACCAGTACTGGCTCACTGATTTTCACATCTCATGTTAGTGTGTCAATGACGAGAGCTAGGAGAAAGCTGAAAAAGTATGGGATCCCTGTCCTTCTGCTAAACACGTCTATTAATCTAAAAATATTCTTTTTATGATAGTGAAAATAACTTCCTTTTTAATAATACACCCTAGTCCTATATTAAAGGGTTGCAGCATTAGGAAGGTTGAGAAGCACAGCCCTACGTGGAGTTATGTGGACAGTTGTGAGCTGCCCCAAGCGGGTGCTGAGAACAGTTGGGTTTGCTGAAGCATAAGGCAAACTGGGCTTGGGCTTTGATTAGGTAATGCAATGGCAGCATGTAACTCATTGAATTTGAAGAGAATCCCAAGGGGGCAATGTGCACTGGTTCCAAAGGCATGTACATACTAGAGGGACTGATTTCTTCATAGAGGTCAGCAGCAAGCAATTAGAAAGATATTACAACAGTGTGAAGTTATGACAATGATTCTCAAGCTATGGGGTCTTTGAGCAAGGATGTCGAGAGAGGATTATCTGTGGAGTTCCATCTTACCTGGGTCCTGACACTCAGTAGACATTTTAGAGATGTTCTAGTTGGGTGTGGTTCTGCTCGCCTGCAATGACATCACTCGGATCATGATCAGGAGGAGTTCAAGGTTGGCCACAACAAGTAAGAAACTTGAGGCCGGTCTGGGCTATATGAAATCCTAAATAAATAAAATATAAATAAACAGAAGTTCATTAAAGCTATGGCAGCATGCTTCAGAATTCAGTGCACAACTTCAGTGTTTTATATATATATCTTTCACAAAACAAACAGCTATATAGTCTAACTGGCAAAATAATCAAATAAAAAAATGCACTATATACTTTCTAGTTAATGACATTTACCTGTTCTTGTGATTTTTAAGTTCCAAGTCTCCGAGTAGAACTATGCCTTTAATTCTGGGACTATTGGGCCATGAGTCACTTGCGAGGTATCTTTCCCTAAGTAGGTATTAATGTGCTTCACAGACTGGAAACTGGCCTATCAGGTTTGTTTAATGTTTCTCTCATGAAGAACCTTGAAGCAATTGAATGTTACAATTTTTTCCTGTGCGTTTTTTATTAGCTCCAGAACCTTGCCAAGTCACTCAAGCTAATCTGCAAGTCCTGTAATTATCACAAAAAAACTACTCTGGCAAATTAAACCCACTTCTCAATGCAGGCTTAATAGGCAAGAGGGCTGTTCGGAAAGCTCAATGGATTATAAGCGCTACTTTACAAAATACACGGCAGCACACTTGCGCTTGGAGACGTGGCCTTAAATAGTTAAACAAGTCCATTGACATCAACCCGGTGCATTTCCTTTGTTTATTTTTCCCGAAAGACTTCATTACCTCCAAAGCAACTGACTGAATAGGAGCAAAAGACCTGGTGGAATTGCACAGCTCAGATGGAGAGAGCCCCTTGCATGGAAAAGTTAGTGGACGTCACTGGAGGTGAGAGCTGTCAGAGCAAACTCTGCGGGAATATTGCGGAGAGAATAACACTTATTAGTTTCAGTGTTAGCAGCAATCTGCTCCGGAGATGAAAGATAACCAGATGGACTAGAAATGAAGGGAGAGGAGAGCATTTACAACAGCACGAGCATAAATCTCAGCAAAGCCGAAGACCTTACGGGCGGCCACGGAAGGGTCGTGGCAGAGTCGTCTGTCACACTTTCAGCCACTGTTGTCTCACAGTGGTCAAGCAGTCGCCTAAACCCACAGACTGTATCTACACACATTCCAGCCAAGTCAGTTTCTTCTCCTTGCCATCATTTGCAGCTCGCTGCAGGGTTTTCATCCCCCCAATGTGCTGGGGCTAGTCGGCTTTAGGACAATAGACTGGCCTGGCAGGATCACTCCGGATCCTTGATCAGTTCTTCTTTCATTAGATGGTCTTTCTTGTGGGTAATGCCATCTATGTGTTGATGAAGAGATCTACATGTTGATGAGGAGGCTTTATGGGCTTTGTCCACTCTTATAAATTATAGCATCTAAGTGATAGGAACATTTAGAAGAAAAGTTTTCTCTAGTTCCATTTCAGGCAGTATAAATAAAAATAGTTATACATATTTCAAGTACAATCATGATGAGCAAGTGAATTCTACACACCTAGTAGTCTCTGGTATTTAGAAAGTGCTTCTAATTCTCCCATTTCTTTTCTGTCTTCCCCTCTGTCTCATTGTTCTCTTTCCTTTTAAACTCCTTCAAAATGTTGCTTTAACACATTGCCTGCTTATAAGGAGAAAGTACAGATAGAAGAAAATGGAGCACTGAGCTTCCCACTTCTTCTGTCTCCTAGAACCCAGTCATCACCATTCACTGTTAAAAAAAAAAATACTCAGCAACTATCTGCAGTTCTCACAGCATCAAGCTTGAGCCAAAGATAAGGCATTAGAGACCAGGAGCTGAGGTGCGGCTCCATGTGCTGTGCTTGGGCACGTACAACGCTCTGGGTTTGATCCCTGGCACCAATCAAGGCGGCATGGTGGCATACTCTGGTAATCCTAGTGTTCAAGAGGTGGAGGCAGGAAGATCAGAAGAGCAAGATCTTCCTCAGCTGCATAGCAAGTTCAAGGCCAGCCTGGGCTACAGGAATCCCTGTCTATCAAAAAAAAAAAAAAAAAAAAAAAAAAAAAAAAAAAACAGAAACTCAAAAAGCAAATACAAAATCCAAAATCCCCATTAATCTGAGAACTGAAGCAATGCCCCTCCTTTTAAGACCCAATGAGTTCTGTTACTTGGGTTTCATCTCCTAAAGGTAGAGTCTCTATTTTCCAGAAAATTAACTGTCTTACTCGAACATCAGGGAAAACTAGTTAGAAAAACCTTTCTGGATTGTTGCTTTCTTGCCAGGGAACACACATCACATCACATCCAAACACACTCTATCTACCAGCCAACATTGATTAAGGCCTTGCTGTGCGGCAGGCATGGTTATGAGTGCTAGAGACGGCCTGGTGAGCAAGCAGAAAAATTCCACACTCTCACTGGAGAGAAACACCCGGGGCGGGGGGATGAACAAAGCAACAGTGGAAACGAGTGTGACATGGAGTGTTTGAACAAGTGACAAGCTACCATGGGACTGGATGGCTCTTTCTGACCAGGTGGGCGAAAAATAAAGCCCCTCTGAACAGATGGCAGCTGAGCCTGAATCACAAGAAAGAGCCAGTCACACTAAGATCTAAAGAACATTGCAAAGAGAAGAAATATGAGTGTGAGCCCTGATGTGGGATAGAGTCGCTGTGTTCAGAGGACTGGGAGGAGGGGCTGTGGTGTGATGATAAAGCAGGAGAGCCAGGGGCCAGGTCACATGCCATGGCCTGTGAGCATCTCCCAGGGAGCTGCAGAGACCCATAGACCTCATCCAAAGAGTCCAACTCACTTGATCAAAGGTTTCCCGAAGAGTCCCCTGTGCAGCCAAGTTGAGACTTACTGAGGTCTGGATTTTATTCACCCTAGTAGGCAGCTTGGACTTCTTGCTTTTAGGTGGGAAGAGAAGCCATGAACTGTTACTAAGCAGACGAGAGATGAGACTTGAATCATTCCCTGTAAAGAGCCAACAGGCTGCCCTGTGTAGATATCAGATTGTAAGAAGCAGAGAGAAGGAATGTAGCTCAGTGGTAGTGTCCTTGCTGGCAACCCGGGGGCCTGGGTTCAAAACCCATATGGTTCAAAAACTATATGAGAAAGTAAAAAAAGAAAACAAAAACCAAAAGGTGGAGGAGAAGCAAGCTACTGTTTCTGTGTTTCTCTTTTTAAAAAAAGGTTGGTTTTGCATTCATTTTGTTTGTGTGTGCTTCCCGATTGACACAGACACAGACACAGACACACACACACACACACACACACACACGACTCAGTATGAGATGAGAGAACAACTTATGGGAGTTGATTCTCTCCTTCCACTATGTGAGATCTGTTGATTGAACTCACCTCCTCAGGTATGGTGCATACATAACACATATAACTTCCATTTCTCTCTGATGAAAGGAAGGAATGAAATTCTAGTAACAGTTGAGTAACAAAGGTGAATAACTCACTGTGCCTGGTTGTGCATGCCTGCGATCTCAGCCCTTGGGAAGCTGACACATGAGGACTGCCACAAATGTGAGGCCAGCTTGGTCTACATAGTGAGTGTTAAGTCAGCCAAAGCTACATATTGAGACCTTGTCTCAAAAAGCAAGAGTGAAATGAAAACCAACCCCCCAAAAGGGCAAATAAACAAGCGCATCATGCCCATGCAATAAAATATTACCCACAGCACAAGCCAAAAATCCGTGGCATATGCAATAACATGGATGGATCCCAAAACTATTATGTTGAGAACAGGGGAAGCTGGCAAGCCTTGAGGCGTGGTGGCTTACAACTGTAATTCTAGAACTTGCAGCCTGCTACATGACAACAACAACAACAAACAAACAAAGAAACAAGCAAGAGAGGGAGAAGAAGGGAGGACAGAAGAGAAGGAGGGAGGCAAAAAAAAAAAAAAAAAAAAAAGGAGGGACAGAAAAAGAAAGACCAGAAATGCAGGTATCCCAGAAGTAGCTGCCTCTCATGGTGAGACGTGACTGGAAGGGTTGTTTTCATTTGCTGTTGCTAGGTTAAAACGCTGTCAAAATCAACTAAAGGGAGGAAGGTTCCAGGGGATAGAGTTCATCAAGGTGGAGAAGGCATGGTAGCAGGCAGGGGTGGAGGCGGGTAGAAGGGTGGAGGGAGGAAGCTGGGTGGTCACACTGCATTCCCACACAGGAAGCAGAGAGAGTGATAAATACCTGCTTTGGCTCAGCTCTCTTTCTCCACTTATGTAACTCAGGTGCCTCGCCAAGGACTGGTGCCACCTCAGTTACTTTAATGGAGAGACCCTCTCCCACAGGGCTCCGAAACTCAGAGAAGCCCATCTCCCGGGTGATCCTAGATTCTGTAAAGTTGAGAAGTAACTGCAATTATCATAAGAGGTAAATAACTAGGGGCTGGGGGGGGGGCAGAAATGTTTTGCATCTTATTTCATCACTGTAAATAATCATTAGAACTATAAGTTAGATACTTAGGATCAGAATATTTATTTTGTTTTGTTTTGTTTTGTTTTGTTTTTCGAGACAGGGTTTCTCTGTGTAGCCCTGGCTGTCCTGGAACTCACTGTGTAGACCAGGCTGGCCTCGAACTCAGAAATCTGCCTGCCTCTGCCTCCCAAGTGCTGGGATTAAAGGCGTGCACCACCACCGCCCGGCTGGATCAGAATATTTCAATACTTGCTTCAACCAAAATCAAACCCTAAACTAAAGCAAACCAAACAAAAACCTAGTATATGAGATGACTTACAAAATTTTAGAAGGGCCACCAAGATGGATCTCTGGGTGTTTCCCGCCACTCCTAACAGCCTGACTGCTGTCCTTGGAACCTATCTGGTAGAAGGAAAGTGCAAAGTTGTTCTCTGGCCTACACACACACACACACACACACACACACACACACACACACACACACACTTAGAATGGAAGAAAACAGACAAAAACAGTACCAAGAACTAGAAAGGACAGGAAACTGTTGGTGCTATCATGAATTGCTGGAAGGGACACAATAAGAAATGACAACTGGGGCAGGGTGTGGTAGCATGTCTTAGTTAGGGTTTTACTGCT
>JADRCC010575288.1:4419-21570 GCA_019843855.1 Hylomyscus alleni
CTCTCTCTCTCTCTCTCTCTCTCTCTCTCTCTCTCTCTCTCTCTCTGTGTGTGTGTGTGTGTGTGTGTGTGTGTGTGAGTGTGTGTGTGTGTGTTACATATATGTACAGGTATATCTCTTTATAATCTGTCTTTAAACTGCCTATACCTTAGATTTTTAGACAGAGGCTGTGGTGGTTTGAATATACTTAGCCCAGGGAGTAGCACTATTAGGAGGTGTGGCCTTGTTGGAGTAGGTGTAACCTTGTTGGAGGAAGTGTGTCACTGTGGGGGTGGGCAATGAGACCCTCCTCCTAACCACACAAGAGCCAGTCTTCTCCTAGTGGCCTTCAGATGAAGATATAGAACTCTCTGCTCCTCCTACACCATGCCTGCCTGGATGCTGCCAACCTGCCAACTTGATGAGAATGGACTGAACCTCTGAATCTGTAAGCCAGCCCCAATTAAGCGTTGTTCTTATAAGAGTTGCCTTGGTCATGGTATGTGTTCACAGCAGTAAAGCCCCAACTAAACAGGGTCTCTCTCTGAACCTGGAGCTGCTTTTCTGCAAGACTGACTGGCCAACAATAGATATACTATCTCTGTACTTCCAGTGCTGGGGTTATAAGTGAGGACTGTGAAGCCCACCTTCTATATAGGTGCTGGCAATATAAAAGCCCGCACAAAGACTCGTGCAAAAATGTTCATTATAACTTTATGCATAACAGAAAAAGCAGCAACAACAGGAATGCCCATCAACTGGCAAAGAGATAGGCAAGCCATAAGGAATCAATGAGCAGATCAGGGGCACTTTGCAGATGATGCATGCAATGGTTACTAAGGGAATGAACCACAGTTACATGTTATAATGTCCGTGAACCTCAGAATTCTCAGGTTAACTGAAAGGGGCCAGGCCTTGACATGAAATGTCCTGAAAGGACAATTCTGTTGAGATAAAAAGCAAATTAGTGCTTGCCCTGGGGCTAGAAGTAGGAGAGGTTGAGTGTAGTGGGCAGGAAACAATGGAAATGTTCTACACCTGGACAGAGATGATGTTTGTATAACTCTAATTACTTCCTGCTAAAGTCTTTAAAGTTTAATGTTAAATTGCAAGAATTTCAGGCTGGGTGTGGCACCTCACACCAGTGATCCCAGTGCTCAGGACACACAGGAGGTAGATTTCTGTTGAGTTTAAGGTCATCCTCGTCTATGTAGTAAGTTCCAGGACAGCCAGGGTGACACAGGGAGACCATGTCTTAAAAATTACACACTTACACACTTACACACACACACACACACACACACACACACACACACACACGGCACAAGGGGAGTTTCTTTCCATATAAATTACAGTTCAGTAAAACTGCTGTCAAGAGGAGGAATGTTCCAGAATTCTGTGTTGTGATGGAATCCCACTGGCTATGACCAGGGACACTCATGTCTAACACAGGAGCTCTTCAGACTTTAGAGTCAACCCTGTCCTACTACAGCTGAAAAAACTGGGGCAGAGATGGAGAGTGACGTCTTCAAGTCACAGAAAGCACGGTGATGACTGTATGGTGGGCCCACCAGCGTCACTGCTCAGGTCCAGGCTGAACTCTCCCTCTAGTCTCCTGATGGTACCAGGAATAGAGACCACACAATAGCTTGTCAGCACTAGTTGCCAGCATTACTTTATTTGGAATGTGCTAATGCCAGAGCATGGTTCACATGTCAGAGGCAGTTAACTGGACACTGAAGGATGTGGGGAGCGCCACCAAGCCCTGTGGTCACAAGGGAGACAACAGTGGCTGCGTCCAGCAGAGCCTGTCAGTGCTTTGAGAAATCACCACCTGCAGACAGAATTTTGAGATGGGGCAGTAAGAGGCAGCACAGTCAAGTAAGACAAGATGAGGCAGGGGAGTGGCAGTGGAGGGTGAGATAGAGCTGCCCGAAGGAAGTGCAACCAGCTCTAGCCCCCACCTAGGCTGTGTCCTTCCTCTGCATCTTCCCCACACTTGGCAATACAGTGCGACTTTAGTTAGTACACATCAAATACGTAACCCAACCTGCCAGGTACTTGTATGTGAATACAAGTCCGTGAAGATGTTGGGCCCATTTAAGGGATGGCATCATAGGTATTGACCTCAGTGGAAGACTGAGATTTGAACCAAGTTTACCGGTAATTGGAGAGGAAATAAGCAGAACGTTGAGGAGGGGAAAGGATCAGAGTGGACTGGCAAAACCCAAGGAAGAAGGGGACCGTGTGCTGTGCTTGTTTCTAAGGCCTCCTTAAGGAGAACTCTGACCCGGCCTCGACTGGTCCTGTGGAGCCCTGCCCACCAGGAGCCCTGCCCTCTCCTCCCAGGCCAGACCCACCCTGACAGGCACTGCACTGGCAGCTGTGAATCATTGGCAACACCACTGGCTCTGTGTGGCCATCAGGGCAAAGGAGGTTCAGGATCCGCACGGGGCTGTCCGGATCCAGTCTGTAGCTACAGCAGTCGCATTGGCTCTGCAGGTAGGGCTCCTGGGTGAGAGAGGCTGGTTTAGTGTGTAGGAAAACAAACAGAGTTTTCTTCACTTCTCCTGGCCTTTCCCTTCCAGAGGAAGGGCCAAATTCCGACGGTCCTGGACTCCCAAGGTAGCTGGGCCTCCCAACCTCCCTTCCTCAAAAAAACCATTTTCTTCACTCCAGCCCAGCACATCTGAACAACCAATGAATGGATGCATTAGAGTAAGGATGTGGCTTCCACCCTAAGGGTGTCTAGAAGGCTAATCATGCATGAAACTGCTAATAAACCCTAAGTGCACAGTTGGGATCCTAAGCACAGTGGGCTGCCCTTCCAGAGCAGACCCTCCTGCCCAACTCAATAGTGACTTAATTTTACCTGTAATCTTTGTATACCTAATAACTCAAACATTCATACAGTATCAAGTTCAAAAAGGCAGAGTTTATCGTCTCCTAACTGTTCCTTTTTTCTTTCTTTACTCTGTCTTTTAAAAGTTCCAGATGTGTTTGGAGAAAGCCTTCCCAGGAGGGCATTCAGGCCAGCAGCCCCACAGCCCGGGACTGAGGGACAGCATCTCCGGGGCACCATCGTCTTGCAGCACTATCTAACCCAGTTTGGTGGAAGCAGAAGGGAATGGACTTCAGGATGAATGGGAGGTGCTGGGGGTCCGACTCTGGTCTCCATTCAAAGGGATGCTAGTGACCCAAGTTACAGCTTTCCAGATTGGAAGCTAAGGAAGTCAGGGGCTGAAGCTGGGTCCAAGGGGAGCAAACAGAGAGAACTTGATTCTGGGCTTGCTCAGGTGTAGACATTACAGAGAAAGCCCAGGAGGGCCAGCCCATCTATAAAAAGTCAACTCTGGGTACCCTCCTGCAGTGAGCATGATGGGGTTTGGCCTTAGCCATTTTCCTTCCTCGTGCCTTTCTTTGTGGGCATCTCAGCTTATCGGCTTAGAAGGACACAGTATGGCTGAGGGGCATACTCGGGGGATGTGTGTATACCACGGCCTTGGAGAAGGGCTCTGACACTCCGTAGCCCCAGTTCTGTCAGCTCTATGAGAATGGACGATGTTCCTCATGTTCTCTGGGTTTTTCCCAGGTCCTCAGATAGTGTCAAGCCCCACAGCGTCACTGGCTGACCTGCCCCATGGAACATTACGAGAGCCCCCCCACCCCCAGCTCACCTCAGTCATGACATTGGTGCTGGACCTGCAGTGTCCACTGCAGTAGCTCACTTCTACGTGATCCAGGTGGCAGGGACCCTTGGTGAGGTTTCTGACTTCTGTGAGGTACCTGCAGGAGACCAGCTCCTCCTCTGGAGGTGAGAGAGCGACAGAGGAAGAGGCTAAGACTGAGGTGGGGAGGGGAAACTTTAGGGCAGAAGCTGGGATGAGGGAGCCTCTCTGATCCCCATGCAGGCAAGCCCAGGGAAGGTGGGAACAAAGCAGGCTGGGCACAAGATTGTGAGGCAGAAAGGTCCAGACCAGGGAAAGGCGTTATACAGGATCCCCTACCCTCCTGCTGACAAGTGGGACAACAGCTCCCTGGCTCCTGCACGATCACTTCACCCTACAGAGAGCCACCAGCAATTCATACAAGGACATGCCATAACCCCACACTGCCTGCCCAGAGACCCCAAGACCCACCACATATGGGAGGTACTAGGGGCTGCCAAGAGAACTACAGAGCCACGGAGTACCTGAGCACAGCTGAGCTCAGGGCAGCGTGGAGTACAAAAGCTTTTCCCACGGAGGCAGCGGCAGCTCTCACAGGCCTCCTGCCATTCAGATCCAGGCTGCAGGAGGGGAAATGCTCTAGTTGGTTGCTCTTGGATTTTCTTTTCTTTTTTAAAGATTTTATTCTTATTTTTAAACTCTGTGTGTGTGTGTGTGTGTGTGTGTGTGTGTGTGTGTGTGTGTGTGTGCGTGCGTTGTGAGCCACACCAGATGTGGATGGTTGTGAGCCACACCAGATGTGGATGCTGGGAACTAAACTCAGATCCTCTGCAAGAGCAATACATGCCTTAATCTTTGAGTTGTCTCTCTTCATCCCTCTCCTACCCCCCCTGGAATTTCCATGGTAACATCCCAGTTCTAAATCCAGCCTGGGAGTTTCAGCCAGAGCAATGGCCCAGGACTGGAGTCTGGCTAGGAGCTAGGTGGGATTTCAACCTAGGGCCAGGTGGTTCCTGAGAAGGCAGAGCCTGCCTGCCTCTGCAGGGCTGGGAGTAGGGAGTCAAAAGAGGTGCGGCTACAGATTGGTAGATGGGGAGTCCTTGGACAAAAAAAAAAAAAAAAAAAAGCCGCTGTTGTCTCACCGAATGGGGACTCCCGTGGTGCCAGCATTCACAGTGGTCTTCGGGAACACAGGGACCTGTCTGGCTTCGGACGTGCCCCAGCTGACACACACAGCCTGGAATCTGCACCTCAGTGCAGTTGCTCCAAGACTGTGTCATGTTCATTTCCGGGCATGTCTTCTCGCAAGGCCCCAGCTCCTCATGTTGCCATATTTCCCCAGGAGGGCACTCTGCAGGAAGACCATCCACTTGCTGTCTCTGTCAGCTCTGGACCCAGCCTAGATCATCTCCTCTACTAGACCTGCCTTGGGGACTTGACCTGACCTTTGCCACCTCCTGGCTCCAACTGCCATCTATCAGCTATGCCTCTCCCTCTGACCCAGTCATCAAACACTGGACCCAGGCAGCCCTCACTCTATAACCGGTCCTGCCAACCTTACCTCTGCACTTCCAGCGTCCTGTCACATCCTAAGAGTGCTGCCTGCTGGCTAGAAACTCAGAGACAGTCTCCTGTCTTTACTTGTTCTGGTGGTTGGCCCACCTTCATCCAGCAGCCATGCTTGGTGCTTCGGAACTTGCAAAACCTATGTCTGAATCTACGGATCCCAGCGTGGCAAAGGTGGGCAGCACCAGAAAGCTGAGGGTCTGGGGTTTCCCAAGCTAGACTCTTCCTTTCCACTTGCCTCCCACACACCCCCATCCCGGACCTCAGCAGGAAGCACTGATTAATTCTTATCTTCACTCATATAGCCTGGCTCATGATACACTGTGTTGGCAAATAACACCATCAGTAGAAACATCACGCAGGGTGCTCTGGGATTGCGGAGTGGGGAGTACTAGGGCATCAGGGCAGGGAAGCGGTCCATGTGGACAAGAAGCAGGCCATTCCCCCAAAGCAAGTAGCTTAGCCTGGGTTGTAGATAGGGCCCTCTCTCCTGAGCAGAGTCTTTGGAGATGCAAGGACAGCCGTGTCTCACCTAGACAGTCCGTATGGGAGCAGATGAACGTTCCACCTTGACAGGTGCTAAGAAGGCAGAAGCAACTGCTCAGAGACCCCTTGTCCTCCTCCTCACCCCATTCTCAACAACCCTGCCCTCCACCCAGGCTCCAGAAACTCACCAGTGTGTGCAGTTCAGGGTGAGCACAGTCCCTGAGGGCAGCTCCCGGGCCTGCTCTTCCAAGGGTAGTGTGAGGCCCCAAGGTAGGGAAGACTGAGTGCAGGGACAGGCCGCAGGGGGAATGCACGTGCCATTGTGGAGCAGCTGAGGCAGATAGGTTCAGTTACACTTGGATCTGGCCCCATGCCTCCCCAGCTGCATCTCCCTCTACCCCCGAACCCACACTCCCTACAGAAACCAGAACCCAGAGGCCAGACTCACCTGTCCCCCAGGGCAGCCACAGCCAAGCTGGCAGGGTTCCCGAACACAGATGGCGCCGGGCCACAAGTGGGAGCAGAAGCTTGGGCACAGAGTGGCACAGGCATGGGGCACCTGGCCAGGTGGGCACTCTAAGAAACACACATATGCAGTGAGAAAGGTACTTGCAGGCTACAGAGGGTCTCTTCTACCCACTGCAAGGGCCAGCAAAGATGGAGGACTGTGTAAATGAATTATCCTTAATATAAATATAAAGATGAATTAATAAGGAGGCTGTATTTCTTTACCTTATGCTATTCCCTAATAACCACACAAAAGAAATAAGTTTTACTCAAAACTGCACCTTAATAGCCAAGCAGTTAAATGATCCACCTTGACCTCCTGTGCTAACCTGGCTACCTCCAGCCCCATCCCATGATATTTACATATCATTATTAATCTGGTTCTTCAGATCCCTTCTTCATGGTTTCAATTCTCCCATCCTCCTGCTCCACCCATCATCTCCCTCTCTCTTCCTCTGCTGGTGGAAGTCCCGCCCTATTCTCTATTCTGCCCAGCCATCAGGTGATCGTCATTTATTGACAAGGCAGAGAATAATGGTAAGAACTGTTTACATAAATTTGAGACAGGAGGTTATTGGTATAAGTACTACAATGCCATGTCTGGATTGGAACAAGATATGAAGGCAGAGAAATCAGCGTGAGTAACACAGGGTAAACTTTACACAACATGCACAACGTTCTGCCTACAGGGTTGTGCAACCCCAGGCCCAGGCACTCACCAGGGCAGGCTTGCAGGTTACACTCTTGCCATTGCTGCAGATCCAGGGCCTGGCATGGTACACGGTCAGGATGCTCCTCACAGCTCCGGTGGCGCACCATGGTGCCCCCACCACAGACAGCTGAGCACTTGCTCCACGCTGACCAAGGTCCCAGGACTGGACACTCAAGGTGTGGACACATCAGGGTCCCATTGATGCATGTGCTGTGGACAATGTGCACACCCAAGGGCTCAGGCCCCAAGTTGTAGCAAACAGCTTTCATTCCCCAGCATCGCCCATGGCCTTGACCTGCCCCGGGTCACCCACCCAAAGCCCTTACAGCCTGGTTTGACGGCACGGCAGCATACCAATTATGGCAGTCCAGCTGGACCACCTGTGTGGGGGCCAGCTCCCATGAGGCATTGGCACTGGGCAGGCCACAGCGGCAAGAGGAGATGGGCACACAGTGTCCATCCTGCAGCAGCTGACCAGGGGGACATCGGCAGCCTGAGAGAGGCAAGCGAGATTCAATGCTTTAAAAAGATGTGAAAGTGTGGAAGGGCGATTTACTGTTAAGGAGGAAAGGGGTCAGGAGGAAAGCTGGGAGAATGGAGAAAAGGGGGAAAGTAAGTGTGTGCATTCTGAAGATGTGACCCATTATCTTGTACAAAATTAGTACATGCTAATAAAAAGGTTATAAAATCCTACGTTTGGGACAAGGTTTACACAATGGGTCTCTTTAGCCGCTAGACTGGATCCAAAGCTGGTCTGACCCTCTGGCCATGTGTGGGAGACACCTGTGCTCCTCTTTACAGCACATTGTTTTGAGACAGGATCTTGCTACGTAACCTAGGCTGGCCTTAAACTCAACATGTATCCCAGGCTAGCCTCAAACTCATAGCAATCCTCATGCCTCAGGCTCTCAAAGGACACACGTTTACAGATGTGTGTCACCACAGCTGGCAGCCCAGCAGGTTTTGGTGGAGCCACTAGAAGGGACTGAGTGGTTGCTGGGAGTGACTTACTTTCTTTCCCTGTCATGATCAATAGTCTGACGTTTTCCTTACTCTACCCCTGCTCCTGTAGTGAAGAGAGTCTGGGCAACCCAGACTCCCCAGGCCACATACCTGGGCTGCAGGGTCCCTGTAGACACTGAACACCATCCCAGAGGTCAGCACAGCTGCGAGGGCACTGGTTGGCACAGTCGAGGGTAAACACGGTGTCCCTGGTCTCACAGCTCTCCCCTGCAGCCCAGGAGTAAAAGTGTGTACTGGGGCACTCTTGCCCACCCCACCCCAGCAGAGCCTCTCTTCCGCTCTAAACCAGCAGGGCAGAGGCACCAATTCCCTCAGGGGCCATTTCCAATGTTCCAGTCTCCATACCCTTGGCATGCTAGGATACTGGTTACCTGGGCAAGATCCCGTATCGCAGCTTTCTGTTTGAGCCCATGGTCCACGGCATTCTCTCACAGAGGTGTCTCTTGCCATTCTCCAGCGCAGCTTGAATCCCCCACTGCAGGGCACTTGGCAGGGGCTCCAAGGTCCCCAAGGTCCCCATTGGCATGTGTCTGGGAAGGAAAAATTAGAATGGAGCCAGGTAGTGGTGGTGCACGCCTTTAATCCCAGCACTTGGGAGGCTGAGGCAGGAGGATTTCTGAGTTCGAGGCCAGCCTGGTCTACAGAGTGAGTTCCAGGACAGCCAGAGCTACACAGAGAAACCCTGTCTCAAAAACACAAATAAATAAATAAATAAATATTAAAATTAAAATAAATAATAAAAAGGAAATCAGTGGCTCAGGCCCCATCTGCCTCAGGCATTCACTACAGGCCTCCCCCTGGAAAAATGGCCCAAGACCCTTCACAGTTCTTTTTGTTTTTCCCAACTGCTACTGTTACTCCACCAAGTCTCAAATCCAGCCAGCCCTGGAGGCAAGCAAGCAGGAGGCTTAGCAGGTTGCCTCACTCCTAAAAATGAAATGAATCTGTGACTAGCCCCATCTGGACATCCCCCTGCTGCTAGCATGCCAAACCCATCCTGCCTGTTGGCCTGCATCCCTCATTTACCATTGCAGGCTCCAGGGTCAGGGCAGAGGCGTTGCTGGCTGAGAGGCACAGTGCAAAGGGCAGGATCTCCTGCCCAGGGTCTCCCTGTCTCAGGGTCCAAGCAGAGGCGGTGCCTGTACTGCTCTGAAGTCAGCAGAGTGACTGAGGATGGAGGGAGGCCTGATGTGTTCAGAGGCCAGTGCCCCTCCAGAACAGTCCTGGAAGCAGGAGCTAGGGCACTTTGGGGCAGGCAGGGCCCACAAGGTGACCACTCTGACCATCCAGTCACAGGCAGAAGACCTAGAAGGGCAAAGGGTTTATGATGATCTCAGGAAATTTTCAACCCAGAATGCCCAGTGGCCAAGCAGGAAGAGCTCAGATCAATAGGAAAGACTAAGAAAGGTCTGTCAGGGCAGGACAGGGTCCTATTTGTCTAGGACTGTCCTGGCCTTAGCAAAGCAAGTTCCATGTCCCAAAGTCCCCCAGTCCTGGGATAACAGGGACAGGTCTCCTAGGGCCAGGATTACCTTCACACCCTTGGCTGGAACACAGCAGCTCTCCACTTCGGCATATGCTGTAGGAGGAACACATCAGGGTGTTTGGAAGTAGGGATCTGCTGAGCTGTGTGTGGCTCATCAGCCTGAGAGCTAGGTGCTCTGGTGCAAGGTGAAAGAGCTTTAAAGTTGGGCATCTCAGGGTCACCTGCTCTCAGGTTGGCTTCCTCTGGGTTAGGGTGCCCTTGCCCCCCACTTCTGCCCCTCTTTCCCCTTTTACTCACCATTCCTTACAGCCCAGCTGCAGGCGGTCCCCAGGGGCCAGAGTCACCCTAGCTCCTTCTCCTGAGGTATGCCAGCAGTTACATTGTTCTGGAAGAATACAGCCTCCAGCCTGTTCCAACAGGCCCTGAGCAGAAGGAAAAATCAGGACAGCTTGGGACTGTGAAGGGATCACTGTCACCTATGTGCCCTGCACCATGCAGGCTTCTTGCAGTGCACATGTGCACAAGATGGGGAGAGGTTCCCAGCATGGAAGTGATGTGCTCTATGGCACAACAGGCGGGCACCCTAGAGAGGGGAGCAGGGGGGGTGTTGGGCAGAGCACCCCTTTCTTGAGTGTCTCGCCATCATCTGGAACTCACCTTGGGGCAGTAGCAGCCAGGCTGGCAAGGTGGCAGGTCCTGGCAGAGCCGATGGCTCAGATGTGTGACACAGAGCCCAGCACAGGGGGAGCCACAAGACTGGAACTCAAAGGGAGGTGGGCAGTTATCCTCTAGCGGGAGAGGGAGAAATGCTAGTGGAGAGACAGCCGTGGGCACCATCTCCCACAAAGCAAAGCACATGCTACATGGTCCCACTGACACCTTTCAGAGGTCACTTGGTGATAGACAGTACAAGACGGTGCTTCTGCTGCCTGTCAAGACTATTGTCCCCAACCTTGCCCCTGGCTCCTGCTTAGCTCTTGTGCCCCAGGAAGGATTAGGATGGCTGAACCCCAAGATCCAGGAAGCTGCAAGGATGAGGGACTGTGGGAGTCAGAAGTGTGGTGGCCACTCCAGGGACCAGCATGTCAGACACAAAGGGACAAGATGAGGGACAGCTTCAAGAGAAGCCAGGTGAGATAACCTGCCTCGAAGGCAGCTACGAGGGGATGAAGCCCAGCTGTCAAGTGGGGAGTCACAGTGAGGAAGGTAGCTAGTGGGTGTGGCAGAGCAAGCTTGAATGTTCTCATGGCGAGGGTCAGTGCAAACCCTGCACATTCATACTGACCCTCTTCCCACTCAGCTCCTTGACCTCTCCTTCCCGGGCCTTACCTGAGCAGTTGCCAATGGCGCAAGGCCGGAAGTGGCCATCCAGACGTGTGCAAGGGGTGCCCTCTCCAGCCCGGCCAGGCGCTGGCACCTGATGTCGGTACCGCTGCTGCACCAGGACCTTACAGGAGCAGCGTGTCCAGCTGCTCCAGTCACTCCACAAGCAGTCCTCTAGAGATGGGCAGGGATGTAGGCTGGGCGGATCCCACATCATCCCCTGTGCCCACACCCTTCCCTTCCTTAGCTGGAAAAGGGAAAGAAGAAGTCACGGGTTCTGAAAGGCCCTGCTGGGTGGATTATCTCAAAGTAGGCAAAGAGCCCGTGGCAATGGGCTCTGAAGGGAATAAAGTAAGTTGTTGTGGAGTAGATGTAGGGACATTTCAGAGAGATGATCTGGCACGAGCAAACATTTATTCCCTGAATTTTCCAAGGAAGAAGAGTAGAGGAACAACTCACCCTGGCAGGGCCCTGGGTAGCAGGCCTGCGTGTCCAGGCCTGAGAATGTATCATTACACTTGGAGTCCTCTTTGGTCAGTAGACAGGGACAGGATCCAGAGCGGGAGGCCAGACCTGTGCCACAGCTGCGAGAACAGGGTCCCCACGGTCCCCAGGAGCAGATCTCTAGCAGCTGCAGGCACAGCTGCTGCCCACAGTGCTGAGTCTGGGTGTCTGGGCCCTGGCAAGATAGGCTCCCATGCGGAGGGGCTGACGTCGTGCAGGATCGAGTGCGAACCTGGCTTCCCCCTCCACATGAGACAGAGCAGGAGGACCAGGAGGACCACAATGTCCAGCCTCCGGGCACTGTAAGAGGGCAAGGAGAGATAAGAATAGCGAGGTGGGGGGTAGTGAACACTCAGATCCTTGTAGCACAGATGGTGGCACTACGTGTGTAGGGGATGTGTGTGTGTGGGGGCGGAGAACAGAGGACATAGAAGAGATGAGCTACAAGACATAGGCCAGTAAGGGGGCGGGGGACAGGATGAAACCCAAACCTGCACAGCCAGTGTCTTTGCAGATCACTCCCTCTGGGGTGCAGGAGCTAGAAAAGAGTCTGAATTCAGGGTCGTGCTGTCCAGCAGGACAGGGGGTCACCCTTTTCTGGACCATGCTTACCACTGCTGGCATTCTCCGTGCAGCCAGCTATCCCCCAGAGCATGAAGTTGGGCTTCATGTAGGCACAGGGGTGGGCAGGGGGCCTCAGGGCAAGGCCGGCTCTGGGACTGCTCCTTCTGACACTCCAGGGCCCACGAGCCTGATGTGGAGGACCTGGGCAGGGCCAGGACAAAGGCAGGGGTGGGAGAGGGTGGCAGGCAATGCATGCCTTATGAAATCCTTCTGGCTTCAAGGCAGGGAAAGTCCAGGGTGCGCGTGAGGGTGGCTAAGAAAAGGCCTAGGTGACAGCTCAAACTAGGCCAGGACACAGGATGGAGCAAAGTCCCTGACCAAACCAGGAAGCACCCAGGAACTCTGTCAGAGAGGACCTGCCTGGCAGGAGACCCTCGTCACCCAGGCCCATACCTAAAGCGACTCTGTCGCCCTTGAGGTCCACAGGAGTGACTGCAGGAAGTCCAGGCAGACCAGCGGCTCCAGGCACAGTGGGCAGGCGGTGGGCAGGGCTGAGCAGTGCAGGAGAGTTGCCCAGCCTGACAGGAACAGTTGTTGCAGGCATCCTGATGCTGGCTGCCTGGGGCCCAGCTGCGGCCTTGGGCATCTGTGCATCCGCAGTGCCCAACTGGCACGCAGCCTCCATCTTGCTCCAGAAACCCTGCGGGAAGGCAGCAGATTGATGTCGGTACCCACACCACACCTGCCTTCCCACTGAGCTACCCCGAGGTGCCAGAAAGATCTCTAGCCTGTACCTTCAGAGCAGCGACAGCCCAACTGGCAGGCCTGGTCGTCCTGACACATGCCTCCCTCCTGCAGGTCTGAGCAGCTGTAGGGGCAGCGGTTGGCACAGCTTACCATCTCCATGCCTGCTGGACAGCCTTCCTCTGTAGGGGATAAGCTCAATGTCAAGAGTACATGGGTGCTCCAAGACCCCTGTGGTGATTTGAATAGGAATGCCCCCATAGACTCATGGGTTTGAATGCTTGGAGAATGTCAGTATTAGTATGTGGCCTTGGCGGAGTAGGTTTGGCCTTGTTGGAGGAAATGAGTCGCTGTGGGGGTGGGCTTTGGGGTCTCCTATGGCCCAGTGTTGAATCCAGTCCCTCTTCTGCTACCTGTGGATCAAGATGTAGAACTCTCAGCTCCTCTGGCACTGAGTATGCCTGTAGCTTCCGTGTTTCCCGCCATGATGATAATGGATTAAACCTCTAAAATTGTAATTAAATGTTTTCCTGTATAAGAGTTGCTATGGTCATGGTGTCTCTTCACAGCAATAAAACCCAAACTAAGATAACCCCTCTCTCTTTCCTGTCAGTGACTCGTGGAGGCTTCAGGGTCTATTCACCCTGTCTCCCCGTCAGTATGAACTGAAACATTAGGGGCTCAGCAGAGTCCTGGAGTTAAGTTATTCTAAGTGCACAGAGAGTTCCTCTCACTTCCAGTAAGTTCTGAGAATCTAGTTGGTCATCCATCTCCTGTTCATGAAGCTAGACTACATCTGTACATCTCAGAAGCTAACATTCTCACCTAATGGCTCATGGCTCTGATCTGAAGTATGAAGCAGGATGCAATATAAATGGGGATCTCCTGACAAACAGGTCTTGGAGTGACTAAGCCCCTTAGGGCTGGGAGCATTGAGAGGAAGGGCTGAAGCTAAAAGAAGAGTGGGGAAGGGAGAGAAGGAGGGGAGGGCTCAAGTATAGTCTCTGGTTCAGTTTACACCTGAGAGTACCACATATACCCTTCAGAGCACACTGCAAGCTCTCAGAAACTTTGCCTGGGCTAAGTGGTTCTCCACAGTTCAGAGGGCAGACAAGGGTGGGGCGATGCCCTAGGGATGAGCCAGTAGGTCGTAGATCTTTGCATCCCACCCTCAGCCACAAATGACTCAGATGCACATAGGATGTCTCTGCCCAGTGCCCAGATCCAACCATCCATCTCCTGAACATCTCTGTTTTCTTAGGAGCCCGCAAAGTAACAGCCTGCTTCCTTCTCCATCCCATGGGAATAGTGAAAAAGAAGTTAGAGGTGGGGGTGGAGAGAGCTTTGCCGAATTAAGCTCAGTAGGCAGGAAGTAGCTGTCACCACTGCAGTACCACAGGGCATAGGATTGCAGGACCGGACATGGTGCCTCTCCCCAACACAGGATGCTCCCCCATTCTTGGGTGGTGGGCTTGAGCAGCTTCTGCTCCTCAAGGATCGACCTCCTCCACAGCTGCGATCACACCAGGACCAGGGACTCCAGTGGGACCAGGCCCCAGGCACTGGTGAAAAGAGAATGGTTCTATCAGGGCTTGGCTCAGACCTAGGGCCTCACATATCCCATGAACCAGGAAATGATGGCAGCATGATCAGGAAGGCTAATGCAAGGCATCAGAGCTACTCAGTGGGAGGGGCGGGGACGGGGCGGGGGCGGGGCGGGGGCGGGAGCAGGGGCGGGGCGGGGGACAGGGGCGGGGCAGGGGCGGGGAGGGGCCTGGGGGGGGGGACGGGGGGGCGGGGGGGGGGCGGGGGCGGGGAGGAGCCTGAAGCAGGCTACTCTTTGTCCTTAGCTCCCCTCACCTGGACAAGCACGAAGATTGCAGAAGCGGCGCTCCTGGTACGCAGTTAGGATATCAGGGCACCAATGTCCACCAGGTCCAGGAGGGTGATATGCTCGTAGCCGACGCTGCTGGCCCACACCACAGCTGCGGGAGCAAGGCTCCCATGGGGCCCAGGATGTCCAGAAACAATTCCCTGATCCACAGCCAGGGCCAGGGCAAGGGGGCAGCACTGCAAGATGAGAAAGCTCTGGAGCTAGCAGAACCTGCCCCGGCTCAGGTTCAGGTTTCCTCACCTGGACCAGCTGTGATTTCATCCCCAACCCGGGCTCCGTATCTGATGCTGATGGGTGTGTGGTTTTGGCAACTGAGTCTACATGCCTTGTTCTCATAGGGGACAGAAATCCCTGACTCATGGGGCTGCTGAGGGATGGGCAACAACCCCACAGACATTACACACACACATACACACACACACACACACACACACACACACACACACACACACGCTAGACTTGGCAGAGCTCAGAGCATCTGCTAGGGCTAATAGAGTGAACAACAGGCCTAGAGTCAGACACTGATCTGAGATTAGATTAGATTGTTCTAGGGGAATGAGATGTTGAGCTCTAGGTGTGGGTTGAATTCAGTTGTCTGAAGGCTGTGATTAGGGCCTCAGAGTTTAGCCTCAGAGTCATACCTGTACAGGAGGGTAGGTTACACGGACGTTCCTGTGAGGAGTCCCCTATTGTACAGTTAGCCAAACAGAGGCGTGTGCGGCTGCGCCATGCCGGGTGAGCAGGGTCTGTGCAACTGTGGGAACAGGGAGACCATGGAGACCACGGGCCCCAGCCACCTGTGGGAAGGAGGGGTAGAGGAAAGTAAGTATGCTTTCAAGTAGTCAGCCAAGGCTCTCCAACCCCTCCTGGAAGCAGGATGGGAAAGGAAGAGGCCCAAAGACAGGCCATACTGGAGAGGTGCAGGGAGACTCGGGCTACCTGCAAGGCCAGTCACCGGCTCCACTGTGGACCCCGCAGTCCCTGTGTAAAAGGAAACCTTGCTCAGAAGTGTTTCGGGGCTGCAATGTACCCTCCCGGCAGCACACATACACTGCAGAGCATCTGCTAAGATCTCCGGAAGTGCTGGTTGGAGACCCAAACAAAAGTCTAGAGCTATTGAGCAAAAGGAAGGAAACTCCAGAGATACCAGCAGGATGAAGACAGGCTGAGCCATACTTGGCCAGGCAGGTGTCTGCCTAGCTATGTCCGGTTTCCCTTACCAGGGCATTCCGGGCTGAAGCAGTATTCCAGGTCCTGGAGGGGCCCACGGCAGCTCAGCCCACCAGGCACAAGTGTGGGAAGCACACATTGGCGGGTTCGGGTGCGGGTACCCAGCCCACCACAGGATCGGGAACAAAGGCTCCACATGCCCCAGGGACCAAAGTTGCCATGGACTCTGGAGCATTCCTCCACAGAGCAAGACAGCTTCCCATGAACACAGGAGCTGGGGAAAGCACAGGCATGAGGCTCAGGACAAAGTGGCCGAGGAGTCCTAGCCAGGCGAGAGGACAGAGCTCAGGGTTCCCTATCCTCACCCTCTAATCCCTCCTTTAACCCCTCCCCCCACATTTTAGCCCAGTCCCCACCTTGCTGGTTCCCTTACCAGTTTCCACAGACTGTTTGAAGCATCTGGCCTGGGAGCAGCTCATCTCCAGGTCCAAGGGGCTTGCCCTCATCTCCCAGAAGGGTTGGATAGGATCTGAGGGCAGGGTTAGCCAACCCCAGCTCCTGCAGCAGCAAGACTGTCAACACACAGGGGCACTCCTGGGTGGGTGAACAGAAGGAGACAGTGACATCTCCCAGGAGGCCTCCTACTGGGTATCTGTGTACAGCTTCTGATGAGACTTGGGGAAAGAGAGGGAATGGTAAAGAAGGGAGGGACCTCGGCCTCAGGAGACATTTCCCAGTACACATAGGACTGAGGCCCATAAGCTGTGAGCCAGCCTAAGAGTCAGCCATCATCCTCTACAGACAGCTAGACACAGGCAGACACTGGCAGAGGCTCCAAAGCTCCAAGGCCTTGGACTCAGTGAGGTAGAAAGAATCTTGCCAGTAATCAGAGGACCCTGGATGTCTCAGTGTGAGACCAACACTGGTGTTCAACGTCCTCCGGACCTGGGAGCAACCCTTTCTCCATTAGGCTCAGTGTCATAATCTCTCAGTCGAGGAAATGGGGCCAGAAATCATCTCAGGTTCTGGCTGGCAGAGGCCACCAGGATTAGATGTGGAATCCCAGAACATCTATCTGTTGGATTCAACAGAGCAGAGGGAACACCTGCCGACTTTCGGTCCCCAGAGCTGGAGACAGAGATCTGGGGACAGGTAGGGTGAAAGTGTGGGGGTCTTTCCCTCACAATGGCATGGCAGGGAAGAGAGAGGCAATGAAGATCCACAGTCCCCGACACAAAGGATAGGGCTGCTGGTCCATGTGCCAGGCGCAGTTTATGAGAGCCCAGCAGGAAAGGCCTCTCAGGTTTCAGTGCCACTTAAGGTCCCATGACAAAGACAAAGGGGGCTGTCTAAGAGGCCACAGATACCTTGGGGGTAGGGAACTGCCAGATGCCAGGGGCAGTGGCCGCAGCCTTGGTCCTGGCCAGCTGAGTTCTCACCTGGACACAGGCCAAGTGGTGTTGAAAGGTGCCCTCTGGGCAGTGACACCCCTCCTCACAGCTCTCAGAGAAGCAGGCCACCTGTC